>JBCAUA010075582.1:0-10904 GCA_038406235.1 Peronia verruculata
ATAGATAGATAGATAGATAGATAGATAGATAGATAGATAGATAGATAGATAGATAGATAGATAGATTGATTGATAATTTGGGCTAACGGCACATCATCACGATCACGGCTACATTGTGCCAAAGACGATAATATACGTTCACACGTTAAGAAGAAGAGAGGAAAGAGGGCAGGACAGAAGACAGGAGCAAGGAGAAATAGAAGAGATGTCACCCCTGGAACGTCAGGGATGGCATTCCATGGGAGACATCCCGCCTATGGTGGGCTTTCAACGCCTGCAGGTGGGAGCAACGAAACTACTTGTATACCCCAGACCCATATCGGGGGCACCACAATGCATACACAGGGAGTCAAGTTCTAAATATCGCGCGTGGTTACCCCAAAAACTACACGTGTAACATCTGCAAAACAATGGGTCAATACTGTGTCAAATAAAACATTTTAACTAATGCTACGGACCGCATTGGCATATTGACTCCTGTCCGCTCGCACACACCGGAAACCGTTGTTTGTTTTACGTGCAGAGAAGAAAGCGTAGATACAGGCCGTGTTACACGTGGGGCGAGCAGAAAGCCAACAGTGCACGTAGGCCTATCAGAATGTTGCTTCACTGCGCCATAGGAACAGGCCTGACATAACTTTGATATCCCCCCCCCCCCGCCCCACCATTTTTTAAAAACTACAATTAACTACAACTGAACTACTTTTTTTTAACTTCTCTATATTATAAAATTGCAAGAAAACCCACAATAATAGGCTTCTGGAGTCGAATACTGCTGAGTGGATTCATCTGAAATTTGGCACACAACATTGTTGCAGATGGGTCAGCTGTATTTTTATGGACAGAACCCCCCCCCCCCCCCCAAAAAAAACAAAAAGCTTATCTTTGGCGTACAACATTGTTGCATATGGATCTGTGTTTCTTTTCACAAAACCGAAAAAAGCTTATTATCTTTGGCGTCATTCTAAAATTGCGATAATAATTAAATGATAAACTCCCGACGGTGCTTGATCCAAAGTGTACATTCAAAATACTTTTTTTTTTTTTAAAATAACGTGCAGTTTAATCAACCAAAATATCAACAACGAGGTGCGCACGGTCGCCATACACTTAAATCGCTCGGCTTATATTTAAAATATCTCCCATGGAGCTCATAGGTTCTCTTCCAGTATTCACATATTAGAGCTCTCCACAGTACAGGGGACACCAGCCTCCTCTCCCCCCCCACCCCGGCCCCTGGTACAATCGATCCTATCACTCACTCTCTGTATGGCTCTAATGCTTCCCCTGCCAAAGCATTATAATATAACACATCTAACGACGGCCCACTGTTCTGTAAACTTGAGGTAAATAAAATAGTTACAGAAGATTCCAATAGTTTACCGCCTCACAATAGACATATTATGGAGGTCGGTGAAACAGATATTTTCATCTCTTGATAAATCTTTATGGATTTCATTAGAAATGTTTGGTATTGCACTTGGCATGCATAATGTTAACTACTATTATAAAACATCCATAATGGTGTTTCTTCATGTTTCGAAAATGGTAGGTGAAACCGAACGGCAATATAAGTACAGGACTTTCCTATAGTCTTGTCATGTATAGTTAACATTTTGGAGATTACTTTTCTGGTCAGATAATAATACACGTATCTTACAACTCCGGTCCATTGACGTGTCAAGGATTACACGAGAGTTTGCAAGTTTACATCTCAAATTGCTCGAGGCGGGTTTTTTCAGAGAACAGATATTCTGTCAAAGTAACTTAGCCTGTAGCTCATAGCATGTCGCTGCAAATACCCAAGCCATCTGCACTTGACAGAAAACGTTCCAGGATTGTCATACAACAGATGGCCCTGGTCTATGACTTACATTTGACAACGATGTGAACTCAGGACGGGATTTCTCTACATTTCTCTACTCACTCTGACGTTTTTTCCTTCGCTCTGAGAACATTCTAGAATGAAAAGTACTCGAAAAGAGGAAAGCAGCTTATTTTGTTTTGTTTGGTTTCTTCGGTTTGTGTGTGTGTGTGTGTGTGTATGTGTGTGTGTGTGTGTGTGTTTGTTTGTGTGTTTGTTTTAGTCACTCGTGAGGTCATGGTCTATTCTGCTTCCTCCAAATTTACATTTTATGGTGTTTGGTGATTACACCTTAAAATGTTGAGATTTCATCTCTCACTGATTTCCTTCTTTGTTCTACACTCAGATTTGCTCTCTCGAACTCAGTTCAACATGTGTGCAATGTCTTTCACTCAGGTCCATTTTGTTCTAAAGAGTTCATTTCGTCAGCAGTATAGATACTCTGGCTGTTACATTGAAGTAACATCTGTTACAAATGTCACCATGAGCAAAATAATGGACTATAACTGACCGGATGACACGAACGTGAGCGGTGTCTATTTCAATGAAAGAGTAGAAAAATGTTATTTGCCCGATGTTTTTACATAGAGCGTTTGTAAAACTGAAGTCCTTGAGCGTGTAGCATGAACAATTGAAAATTGGAGACAAGCCAAAATGATTTATTGGGCTAAAACTTCTACTAAAATAGGATGTTTAAATCTTTGTCACATTGTTAATTGGAGCCCTAGCCACAATAAAAAAGGAGTTAGGTCACATTGCCCACTCTAAGCCAGGGTCGGTACTTACACGTCACGCACTTTGTACGTCTTTCGACCTCCTATTGGATTTAGGAAAACTCACAAAACAAAAGAAAAGTGAGTAAAAGATTAACAGTCACAATTAAAGGTTACAACATTCAGGCACCATATTTAAAATATAACAAAATTGGCGGGAACTAGAACTGCACATGACTGCAATAAAATTGACAGAAAACGTTTCCGTTTTCGAGCTAAAATGCTGTAAAAAAACAGGTGGGTCTGGGTATTTTTCATGCTATCATCTTCATTTTAATTCCGCCCGAACATTTTCACACATGGCATGGCCACTAAATGCAGAAAGCACGCCAGTTATCTAATACACAACAGGTGGCCTCACTCGGCAGGTAAAACTTATATCCAACAGGTTGGAAAAATCGCTCAGAGCAAAAGACCTGGCAAGCCACTGATTTACGTCCCAAAATCTGCATCACTGACACGAACGGTTTACCATAAGAGTTGAAATGTAATACCATACGCCACGATTTGGACCAGAAATTTTCTTTTGTTTTGTAGGTGTTGTGCTTTTATATGTTGTGAATCATCGAGCAATTACCAATCATAGAATGATCACACACAAACTCATATCGGACCAGTTAGCTCGATTTATTGTGTTTTTTAGCCTTTCAATCCTATGAAAGTAGGATTATCTCGGCTTTTAGAAGTTGCAAATTGTTGCTGAGAAATTTTGTGGGTAGAAATTTGGAATTTGGAAATTTGGCCCGGACAGCGGCACTCAGCCTACTCTTCCATCGATTTTGAACTGCCAAGGGTTCTTTAACGTGCGTAACGTACACACGGGACCTCCGAAATATATTCGCCCTTATCCGAGAAGGCTAGTTGTCGGGCGTCCCTACCCACAGGAAGCCAGGGGACCGTTGAGACACTGGAACAAATGCAGATCTTCGATCTTCATGTCCTGTCATCCCCCGACGCAGAACCCGCGAGTCGATCCCGACCTGTTTTCTCCATGAGCAGACACCATACCCATTGAGCCACTGCGTCAACCACTCGATTTATAATGGTTATGGTTTTTATAAGTTTTTCAACCTCCTGTAAGGGTGGTTATCTCAGCTGTCCACAACCGTGGTCAAATAACATAACACTATTGTGTTATGTGTCCTAACTCAACTTTAAGTTAAACACAAAATTTACCCAGAACACCAATTTTATATATGGGAGCCTCCTTGTAGGTTGGAGGTTGGCAACAAAAAATTAACCAGTAAAAATGTGTCAACAAATACCAGAACGCCATTGTTTATATTAGGCAGGGGACAGTCAGCCATTGGACATTCATGAAACAGCTGGCGGATTACTTCCCACTCACAGACGACACTAGTCCCACAAACAGCAGGATGTACGGGAGAAGCTATGCCGTGTTGCAGAAGAAGCCCTAGAAGACTAAACTCCCAATCAACACCGGGCAGACAGAGGTCATGAGGGTGAGCAATAAACAGCAAGATCCAGTAACACTGGCCCAAGAAGACATCAGGAAGGTCGATAAGTTTATTTACCCGAGCAGTATCAGCTGTAAAGATTAGGGGGGGGGGGGGGGGGCAGACGAAGACATCAAATGCCGAATCAAGAAAGGAAGACGTGACGCCTGTGCCACACATGTAGAGATCAACAGTTACAGTCCTTTCACTGCACAGCCCCGCAATCTTCTATCGCCTTCTTATACACAGCGTGTGGCTTGTGTCAGCTGGTTGTTTCACAGCTAAATAAGTTAACCATTTCATCATGAACATCCTGGTCACATCAGACAAAAGGCTGGTATAAGCTGTCAACATGGATGAATAAATAAATACATAAATAAATACATAAGTAAATAAAGAGATAAATATGTAAAGAAGAAGGCCTAAATGATAAATAAATAAATAATGCGTAATATGAAATAATAAATCTATGAATAAATAAGCAAATAAATAAATGCATGGATAGAACACATCTCTTATAAGTTATAATGAAGGGGGAAAAGTATAATAACCCTGTAGACTTTACTATGGAAGTTTATATTATACTGATAGGAAAAACTTTCCTTCATTATGGTTATGTCTAGGACAATTCAATACTTTCAGAATTGTGAAATGAACAACTTCGATTTTTTTTCTTCCCCTCATGCATCAAAGCCAAAACAAAAGCCTAACAGCAAACAGTACAACAGGCCCTATGAGATTTCAGATCTTTGCAACCCCGGCGAGTATTTCCACCTCCCACCTCTTTCTCTTTCAAACTAGAGCCCTGATTTCATCGATGCGACGAGCTTCAGTAACACTAAAAGATAATTAAGGCCTTAGAAGGAGATCGTGGGTCAAACCAGTACTGCCCTGCGATTCAAAGTGAATGACAAGCATGCGCACTTCAGTATTAGTCTTTTGAATGATTACCCTGAATGTTAATCTGGTGTTTTGAACGCATCCATACTATCTAACATACAATTCACATCAAACTCGCGCGAGTTCACTTTCCAACTATTATCGTCTTTTTAGAATAACGTCAAACATAGTAAGCCTTTTTCGGTTTTATTTAAGACGGATCTGTGTGCAACAATATTGCGTCACAAATTTCACATGGGTGCATTTAGCAGTTATCAAATCCATGTGCCTTTTTTTTAAAGAGGTTTTGGCGCAGATTTATAGTAAGCCTATAGACTGACTTTTGTCATGTAAGATCTTCAGCTCGGAAGTTTATGGGACTTTGTTTTTAAATCCAGCTTTCCTTACCGTTACCTGTACTGCAGGTTAGGACATGGTGTCACGTCAGTTTTCAGGAACACAATGCAGCCCTCTCAAGCTGTGTGACGAGCAGAGGCAAAATGTAATTTGCAAAACAGGACAGAACCTTTTCAACTTTTCTGTTGTAAGGAATGTCGTGTCTGTACAAAGTGCTATTCGGCATGTGGGACAATAGTTAATTAAATGTCAAAATCACAGGAGAGAATGAATTATCGTGTGTTTGTTATTTTCAGAGAGAGAGAGAGAGAGAGAGAGAGAGAGAGAGAGAGAGAGAGAGAGAGAAAGAGAGAGAGAGAGAGAAAGAGAGAGAAGGAAAAGATAAAGGATAACATAACATTATAGGAGGATGAGAAAGAAATGCACAACAAGAAGAATTAGAGAGGGAGATGAAATAACCCCATTAATTACTACTACTAATTAAATACTACTACTACTACTAATAATAATAAAATAAAAATAAACATGTCAGTATCTCATTACTTGAAAAATATGATTTTTTTTTCCTTCCCGTAATTTTTCGATGCTATGTATCCTTGCAATAATTTTCAATGCTGGGTATTCTTGTAGCAAAATATAAAAATTCAACTAGGCCTATCTGCTAACTAACAGTATCAGATTACCACAGAAACAGATGACATCCAAAATATCGATTCATTCCTATCAACCTAAGTCATTTGACAACTTTGTTATCCTCTTTAATTGCTTGAACTAAGACACCATTTAAAACAGCTCCCTTATTATTATAAGCTGAAGTTTGAAACGCCCACTTGAAATCCCATCTGTTATACACAGCCATCACAGAGCAGACTAAGAAAGTCTAACTACAGACAAAATTGTACATTTAAGTTTGGCATTTGAGTGGCTAAAACCCAATGGAGAAAGTTGCTGTATAAAATTATTGGAACGCAGGATAAGTTGGTGTCTGTAATATAAGCTTATTCGGCGTCATTCTCTCAAAAATACACTAGGCCTATACATGTACAACAACAACAACAAAAATACAATATCTGAGACTTGGTCAGTGAATCTGGTCAAGCCCTCAATTTTCTCCCTCTGGCAAACTGCCTTCAAGCTGATGAACACATCTCTCACTCAAGGTTTCTCTCCTCACTGAGCTTTCGAGTTGATGCAGTAAGCCATTAGATCTACTGCTGCCAGCCGGAACCCTCATTTATACATGTTCCCACTTTCAGTTCAAAGTCCAACTCTTGTACCTCTCCATCCTTGTTCTTTAACCTTGCTATCAACACCAAAGTTACAAAGAATTTGGCTAATTCATGATGTAAAAACACATACAGTGTATATTTATAATTTTAAAAAATACACAAATATTTATATTTATATAGGCTACGTAACCAAAACATATCTACCCTTTTTAATCAGTTTATTCTTTCCAGTCATGAAGTCAAGAACATTTAAGGAACGCTTATACAAAACTTAATCTTTGTACACACTGACTACAGTATCTACCTGTTGCTTTTCCAGTTTTTATATTCTATTCTATTAATATATTTCTTATTATTATATTATAGTTTCTTTATTTATTTAAGAAACAAACAAACAAAATAAGTGAATAAAAATGATAACATAATAATTTTTACAAACTTTTTTTCGGGGGGATTTTTGAGTTGTTGGTTAAATGGATCATTTACAAACATGTGGAAAAAACAAACGTTCCATCACGTGAAGTTTCTTTCTCACATCACCGAACCCTCGCTTGCAGGCTCCTTTCATGTCTACTGTCAAAGTGAGAAAATAAATTGTGTGTTCACCTTGGTTGTTCTTTGTATTTGACTTTAGAGTAAAATATCCAGTGTCTCCTCATTAGTCAACACTACCCAGTGATTTCTTTTTGGTCTTTATCAAGAACTGTGTGATAATTGTCAAACTACATGTAGCCCAATATGACAGAAAAGAACCAGCTCTTAGAAAATCTGTTTATGCTTACATCATCGAGCTAGTTTCTAGCTCTATGGATTACATGGACCTGAGTACTTTTTAGTATGACGACAATCATACTGGGCTACAAACACAACACACACATACTCACAAAATTCTTATAGGCACCAGACACACTTAACTGCTACATATACTACCAATACCGGTACATTGTATATATGCCTATACTCTTTTTGGAACTTGATGCATGCCCGTCTTCATCGAGCGTTCTTTGATCTAGATCGGAGACAGTTCGTTCGACAAAGCCCAGCTTGGTCATTGCCCACACTTAGAGCAACGATCAAAGTGACTGGAGTGAGACAGGTAAAATTTTTAACGAAATATAGCGTTGGCGTGGAGCAAAGAATGAAATACATATATTTGAATGAAATCAATCACCAGGAATCAAGATTCTAATGGACAATACTTTTTTGGCCCGAATTTCATTGCAAAATAACTGGAGATATCCGAATTTGCCCAATTGCCTTTTCCAAATTGATTTAGACCGATATTTACGAAATTTAATCACAGCCTTCAAATATTGACATGAACATATATTTTGCATATTCTTTAACACATCATCGTAAGAAGTATTCATTAAAATTGTTTTATGTTGTGTTATGCTGGATTTTCTTGAGACAGCTCTAAAGTTTTGGCATGAAATCATTATCAAGGTAGTCTTTTGTATCTGTCGTTTCCGTCAATGTTATTGTTGACGGTTGGCAACGGAAGATGCGTAACATTCAAGTTCGATGATTCCTCCCAAGATAAGATAAACAGTGAAATGTAGGCCTACTCAATTTCATGAGTAGTGTGCTAGGAGGAAATATATTTGTTGTATTTTTGAGAGTCTTCAATAAATATCCTGGGTATATTTAGATTAGATTAATCTGTGAAGATGTTTTTTGGGTCTGACAATCAGCGACCTCTGACTAGAGCTTGGGCTCCTCGGCTCCAAATCTAAAGACATGTCGTATTATCTAAAGGACATTAAATTGATGAAAGAGTGTGCAGGATATGATAACTTTTATTTTTAGTTTCGTATGAATGTCATTTTGTCATGTTTATACCTCTTGTAATTTGGAATATTCGTAGATCTACTGCCCGGCATACAAAGGGACATGTGGATTAACACGATTTTACGGATTATTTCTGATTATCAAAATCATGTTCATTAATGAATGAACCAAATTTAATTGTACTGACCAAAGCTGAGTTCACAAAATTTAATGTGCTGCATAGGAAGTGACTCTTAAGGGAGATGTACTGAATAGGGCCCAGGAAAGGACCTTTTTTTTTTTTTTTTGAGCATCGCTGACCTGTATAAATCATTTAGATTTTTTTCTTTATTTTGTTTGTTTGAATGATTCATGATTCCTTTGAGTTTTTTTTGTTTTTGTTTTTTTATTCCTTTATTTTTCTTGTCATTCTTTTTTTTTTGAAGAGTGGGGGGAGGATGGTGTTATTACTCAGATTTCTGAATATGTTTTATTATTTCTGGCAAACTGGCTTTGCACAATCATACAGGCTGAATCTAAAGTTTTGGTTCTATCTCTTTCAGAAATGCAGATTTAAGATCAAAATGCCCAGGACTACTGGAGCAAAAAAAGGGGCTAGGTGAGTTCAGTTTATCTCCATGGGGGTTTTCCTGCTGTGCCAGTAGGGGGAACACCAGATGCAACAGATACCCTTCACAAAACACAAAAAACAACAACAAATCAATAAACCTAAACTTCACCACAAATTTCCGAATTTTTGTTTGCAAAGAACAGATAGATGAATGTGGCTTTTTTTTTTCTAAACAGGTTTTGTTGTAATTCTACTCTTATGCTTTTAAAAATGTGCAAGAAAGATGATGAAAAAAGAAAAATAAACAAAAATTTGAACAAAATTTTGTACTCATACAGTCAATACACTCGATTATCAGAAATACCAATCTCATTTTAATATATCCTTCTACAAATTTAAATTTCTGAAACCTTTGTTGATAATTCATCCAATCCAAGTATTGCTCTCGAAAGTTGAGGTGGTAGACATATTATTGAACAGACCCTGCACACCTGGACAACTTGCACTAAGTTCCAGCCCATTTTGAACAGGGCGATGGTGCTCCAAGTATGGGACCTGGCTGCATTATGGAAGGAAATGTGTATAGAAAAAAAACAAAAAAAAACTATTAGAAACACAGAGTGGGTAGGAAATGTATGATTAAAACTCTTAACTACGAGTGATAGACTCCAAAAATTTTTTAGCATATTGAACCTAGATGCCTTCCAAATAATAATAATAGCAAGTAGTCAAGTACTGTCGATGATTTAATTACAGAGGAAAACAAAATAGTAATCAACAAATGTTGGTAGACAATAGGGCAAGGTGACTAAAAGAAGGCCCACGGAAATTTGCCGCACATTAGGCCTGAAGCTAATCAGTGGAAAGAGTGAAGGCAAGAAAGTGAGAACGGAGAAAAGAAAACATGGATAGTTTAAAACAGAAGAGCTATGGACCCACCCAGCTCAGCTTACTCCACAAACTATAGCCAGGCTGTTCTTAGCCACTAACCCAATATAACGCTGAGAGATTCAAAGATTGTGACAGTTTAACATATTCACTTTTGATTAAGGAACTAGGCCTAGACAGTTTGTCATTTATTTCCAAATTAATTAGAGGATATTATTCTATTTTATTGTTGGCTTACAGGCATTCAAAGATAAGGGATGACTGGAGAAATGTGAGGACAGACAAAAAGTAGATCAGGAAGAAAGAAAAGGACCAAAAAAGTGAATAATAGTCAGATTTGAGTCTTTAATGGCTCAGTTAAAAAGTGCATTGATTTTGTTGGGTAGCAGGATGTCCCCTCTTTCTCCTCCATCTTGATTTTCTAAATCTAAAATCACCCAGGCCTGCAAAATATGCAGCGCTTATTTTTAGATACAGATTTTTACAAGGACTGAAGATACAAAGACTTCATTTAGGGAGGATGCTGTGCCAAGAATTTTTCATCCACCACAGAAACTATCAGAAACAAGCATGCTTTTCAAAAAAACAAAACTAAAATAAAAAAAAAAAAACAACTTACACCCTCCAAGTTGCTTTCACTCCAGTTTGAAAACAAATCAGAAATAAAACATTCTTTTTCTCATCCTTCTTGATCTTTTCATGCGTATCTCTCAAGCATATTCTGGCCCCCAGAAATTCGTTTTTGCAACTTTTGCACGAATTCGTGCACTGCGCGATATTTCCAATTTTATTGCAGCTTTTATCATTTTTCGCAACTTTTACGGCGATTCGACCAAAATAGGAGAAAATAATAATAATAAAATAAATTTTAAGAAAATATATAGATCTTTTTTTTTTTTCTTCACAATACCGACATTCGTGATAGATAAATCTAGGCCTAGGGATGGTTGTAGTTGTAGGTCTATTTGGCAGGGCCACACTCTCCAACTTTCAAAGAGCAAATTGAGGCTTAGCCGCTCTCATCAGGCCGAGCGATCTGGATCTAGATTCTAGAGTTTAGTACGAAGGCCAAGCCAGCTAAAATAGTGCATGTACTAGTCATATCAAAATCAAGGC
>JBCAUA010075593.1:0-10904 GCA_038406235.1 Peronia verruculata
AAATGAGGTAATAATCATTCTCGCGAGATCTGAAGCGGTTCGGGAAAACCCGGAGGCGCAGACTTCGGAGCACTGACGATAGATCTAATTTTTAACACACATGTATCTAGATCCAGATTCTCACTCTAGAGTCTAGATCTAGAATTTAGATTATAGATCTAGATTTAGCATCTAGATCTAGAATCTAGACTAGATCTTGTCTAGATCTAGATCTAGATCTAGAATATCTAGATCTAGATCTGGATCTTTGGACCCTCAGACTACTAAAGTTTACTACTAGATCTAGCCTCTAGTACTAATGAATGTAATACAGCTTCTTTGCTTTATTAAGGTATGATTCTCAAGGACATGTTTACCTGTCAAATGGTTCAAAGTGTGCCTGTAGGAGACGAACAGCTTGTTTATACAAACTCCGTACTTTCCTTGCATGCGTTAACGTTTGCGTTTGTAAATAAGACATTTTGTAAGTCAGTAGAACGACCTACACAAGATCAACGGAGGTGAAGGACTCACGAAAATTACCGAAAACAGTCACTGTACAAAAATTATTCAGTAAAGATTGTAAATTTGAGTAGCCAAGAACGATTACTCTCAATAATTGACCGGTGTTAGTCGTTCATAGCACCCAAAATTTCAGGGAATCGGAGAAAAATGGAATGTAGACCTACCCACCGGCCTCAACCACATCAGTGTTAGACCTACGGTTTGGTCATGGCTTTTGGGTTGAACAAACTTGGTTGATGTGGTGTGATCAAAGATAAAGATTTTCTAAGAATAAAGAAAGACAAACTTGTGATTCTGGTACTCATCTAGATCTAGATTTCTAGATCTAGTCAAGATCCATTGATGTAGATCAAGGTATATATAGCAGTGCTGCGAAGTCCGCGCCCTATTTTTAGCTACTCTGCCTAAATCTCGCGAAATCCCGTTCCTGTATTCAAATGAGGTATTAATCATTCTCGCGAGATTTGCCTAGAATCGGGAAAACCGGAGGCGCGGACTTCGCAGCACTGACTATAGATCTAGATCTAGAAATCTAGATGTAGCATCAAAATATAGATTTAGCGAGGTCTAGAAATATACTTATTCCAGATTTAGAACTCTAAGACTCTGGATCTAATCTAGATCTAGTTCACACATTTCATCATGCACAAAAATATTCTTCTCAGCTTGAGTATTACAGCATTTAAGGTCAATGATAATTTCTTTTGTGCCACTCACAATAATTAGCCTAGATCTAGATCTAGATCTAGATCTACATGAGATCTGCCATGTTTGGATCCATAGTCATTGACATTTGTTTACTCGGGCTCAGGATGCCTGGCAATGTCAATGGCGTAAAATGTCATCTGTGTGTCTTCGCTCTTCATACATCAGATCATTTTGTCTTACAATTATTCACTGTTTTTTTTGCTCTAGATCTTAGAAAGAGAGGGAAAACGAATTCCATTTTTAAAGTACCTTATAACTAATGCACCTTACCAATCACACCGTTCATTACTTTTTAAAAATTCTCAAAATTTCATGTTGCATTTTGATATAGAATACTGAATGGTTTTATAACAGAAATTAGAAAAAAATAAATTAAAATGAAATAGAATTGTGATGGGAGTTACTCGCAATTTGTCTTTGAAACTTGCATCTTTGATTTTGGTAATAAATATGCTGTTGAAACTCACAATGGCAAGTTGATGATTGATAGCTGTATGGACTAACAATAGTAAATCTTAGGGAGATGTAAATGTTCTAAATCTTCTTTATAAATCATGAACAGGGAAGACAAAAATGCCATTTTGCTGTAAGAAGAAATAATATAGACATTGCCCATCTTTAGAACTGCTGAAACTCTTTTAAAAACTCAGTGTTTATCTGTGTATAAATGATGCATTTTAAAAAAAAAAAACATGCAGCTGTTTATTTTTTAAAACTTATTTATTCGCTTAGAAATGGAAGAAAAGTTATTATATCAGCACATGTGATGATTTCACGAACATCATGAAACTAAAAATATTTTTTTTGTGTTGCGCTGATTTTTCAATGCCTTCTGCGTCAGTAGCATGATATAATTTCTTTGACCCTTGGGACAAGTTATATTCACTGTACAGCTTTACAGACTGCATTTTGCTAAACATTTATACATTGAAATTGAAAAGATGAGTCAGTTTAAAGCCATTCTGAATGCATTTTTCTGATTTTTCAGTCTCCTAGCTGTCTCCATATGTATTTGTGGTTTAGTAAAACCCAATTGTTGACTCTGTTTTGACAATTTTGAAATACAATGTGAAAAGGCACAGTTTTAATTAACAGTGTGTTTTCATTTAGAAGTAGATATGCTTGCAGCTACATTGTTTCCATTTCAGATGCTGACTTTGCAGCAAGGATGACAGAAAGTATTCTTAAAATTGTGCCATCTCCGGAAGAGTTGCAAATTACAACTCGACTGTCCCAAGGATCTCTGAGGTGTCCAGAAATGGGGTGTAACTATGTAGCACCAAATACATCTGTTCTGGGTCTGCATAAGGCACAATTTCACAACATTGTATGTTCTTTACAATAAGTTTTTTCTTTATTAATGACAAGTGATTTTAAAAGAATTGTTGACAAATTATATACACTATGTCACAAATTCTTGAAATAATTTTTTCAATAACTTTCCTGTTTTTTTTTTATTCTTTGAAATCACCTTGGAATAGATAATATATGATTACTATTTAAAAATATTGGGGTCGCAAGGAGTTATGCTAGCTTTATCCGCAATTCATGCTTACCACATGTCCAGTCGAGCCTGCTTTAATCGAATATGCCAGGACCACCCGAATGGTTTCGATTTATGACAATTCGCCTTCTATTTTTTTTTTTATATCAAGGGAAACAACTCTCAAATGATCTGGGGGGGGGGGGGGGAATGAAGAGGAGGCAGCCACTTTTTCCACATGTTCCAAATTTTTTAATATCATCGTCACTGTATTTGGGAATGCCATAATTTTTAGCTGTAGCCTTCTTGAACATTGCACCTCTGTTTATTTCCTGTAGCATTTTCATCATCGACTCAATGAAAAGAGCCATTTTCTTTCTCTTCAGGGTTAGAGGAAACCATCATGTAGATCTAGTCTAGAAAATAAAGGTAGTCGACTACAGGCGAAAGAGCAAGCACAATCTAGATACTGACTACAGCTATACTGTCACAGTGCATTCAACCATATAAGGTGCATGCCTTATAGGGGTTGCCTACACACGAAGCATCATAATAGCACTGTACATGTATGTGTTTGAGCATGTCTGCCTGCACTGTGAGGCTTGGCGAGGATGTTTGATTTTCGATCGACTGCTCGGCATCACTGCTCCTTGTACGTTGCATCTCTCCTTCCTCCCCCTCCAAACACATAGGCCCACTTAACCCCGCGGCGTGGAGCACATTTACAGTACATATATATAAATTACTTGCCTAATCCCTCTGGCCCCATCCATGACGCTGTCTCCTTTGCTTTCCGTGTTGGGTGGGAACGACGTGGAGAGAATAGAAGCCGATTTTTACCTGTGTGACTGCACTGACTGGTTTGATTTAAAGGAAACTCATGCCAATGGCTTTGAATTATGCGAGAGACATTTAATGGGCACAAACAGGAAAAAGACTCTATTGTTTTGTCTGTATTCGAATTATCAGAAATCCAGATTTATCAGAGTTTGGTTTGAGTGGATTCAACTGTAGCTTGTCATGTTTAAATCAGGTCCTTTAATGAAATAAAAAGCAGCAGGAATATACTTTGACTGAAAATTTGTCTTTGTTTTTCATCTTGGCAACTGCATGGTACTCATATTTGTTATTATGTAAATTTTTATGAATGCTGATGAAAGTAACAGGAGCAGAAAGAAAATAAACTATTTGATTGTGAGCTGTTCAGAGAGTCATGTTAGTACATGTGCCTTTGTTCTACAGTGTTGAGTTTGTATATTTCGTCAAAAATGTATTTTTACTCATATCATTCTCAACATAGAGAACAAGTCCAGGAAAAGGTTCTGTTGCCCACTATCATTGCCCTGTGGCTAACTGCTATTTTGGTCCGAAGTCAGAAAGATATCTGAAGAACCTGGACATCCTGCGCACTGTAAGTCAATACTTTTGCCTCACACAAATGTGAAAGGAAGTCAACTGCCGTAAATACTAGTAACTTGACCTGATAGAAACATCACTCCGATGATTTTGTTTAAACCTGTGTGTCTTTCATTTGTTGCAACCGCAATCTGAATGTAACATCATTGAAAATGTTATGATAGTTGTTGTGTCTTTATTAAGATATAAAGCTGTGAACAAAGATCTCATCATTATAATATGCACATTGGATGAGTTCTCTCAAAATGAGTGTCACAAAGAAAATTTTGTATTTCCTTTTGTTGAATAATAGAAATTATTCATGGAAATCTATGTGACTTTAGATGTCTTTGAACAAATTACCCTTTAATTCAAACTGTGACAGAAACTATGAAATTGTAGCAGTGACTACTATATTACAGTAGGTAGGTTTATTATGTGTAATGATATATATATGTTTATGTTATTTGTTGAAGCTTTAGGAGTTCATATATAGGTATAGCAGTACTTCTCATACCGTGTTTCATGCACTGATATGCATGTAAATAAATGTTAGAATTTGTTCACAGCATTACATGAAAACTCACTCAGAGAAGAAGTTTGCTTGTCAGAAATGTGGCAAGGCATTTGGACTGGAGAGAGACTGTCATCGACATGAGAAAGAATGTGGGGATAGCTTTGCATGTGAGGACTGCAGGAAGAAATTTACCAATAGGGCTGCCTTGATGCGACACTGTGCTTATCAGCAACATAAAAAGCCAGAGAAGGCAATAAGGTATGTGTTAGAAAATTGTATTCTTCTAATTTTTATTCTTTAAGGATCAAAGGCAGAAGTGAATCATTTCAAAGATTGTTACAATTTAGTTAAGATTTAGCACCACTGATTGTTACAATAATTCACTAGTTATTCAGACTTGGCATTGCTCCATGTATGTGCACTTTAGAAAGCATGTTGAAATTTCAGTTTGTTATTGACTTGTGGACGTATTAGCCAGCCTATACCCATTCATAGCACATTTACAGAATGCTACTGCTAAGCTAACTAACTGTATGGTGGGCATTAATCCAGTTAGGCTGTTGTGCTGTCATCAGTGGAAATTACTTGCATGTGATGCATAGAAACATTCATTATGGACAAAACAAAAACAAAAAAATCTGATTTATCATTCTGGACAGCTGTGTTTGTTGCTGTTGTCACTTCTAAATTCCTTTGATTTGAAATATAGATTCCATGAATACATGAATCCCCTTCCAGATTTTCCCTTGCTTCATTGTTATTCATATCATCATCATTTTTGTTGAGGCTGAAGAATACTCTATTTTAATATTCTATGCTACCTATCTTTCAGGGCAGAACCAGCAAAAGAAAAGACTCCACCCAAACCAAAGGTAAAGAAAAAGAAGATGCTAGTTGTTAGGAAAATACAGCCCTTTATCTTACCTAAGCAAATCCCAGCTCAGCAGAACAATTTGGAAATCCAGACAGACCCCTCATGCTCCAATGTTTTACTGCTTTCCAAGCTGACAGCAGATAGCTCTGTGTCCCAAAGTGTTCAAACTATGGAGAAACTAAAGAGATCAGCTGCTATACAAACAAATTTAGATTTATGCCAGAAGTCTCAGTTTGTCTCCACTCAGAATGAAAAGCTTTCCACTGGAATCCAAACTATGCTCCCAATTCAAGGAGAGAATTTTTGTGTGGCTCAGACTCAAACCAAGGAATCCATTCTTCAGAAAGCCATGAATGCTGCAAGAATTCCGGTCATGAAAGTCTGTAAAAGCACTCAGAAGTCATCCAGTGGTGGAACAAAAAGGAAACTTCCCACCACATCTGTTTGTTCTGCTGAATCTCAGACATGGAATTCCCTAACTGCAAAGAAGAGGGGATCTCTAGTTCATCCTGTTTCATATTCCTCATTTTATTTCCAAGTACCACACAACCATGGCAAAGAGATGCAGTTGGAGAACGATAATTTTGTAGAGCAGTTTATGTCCAGCATGTCCACACAGACAAACCTCAGCTGTGTAGTTCAACCAAATCCTTCACAGTTAGTTGGTGCATTGTCCAACACACAGTTACAAGACTGTCACACTCAAACCCTCATTCACATTGATAAAAATGCCACACCAAACCAGCCTTCAAGGTCCCAAAGTGATTTGATGAACATGAGGCACAACCAGATAACACAGATCATTAGCAGTGACCAGAATACCCAGACATGTTCTCAGATTGCTAGAAGTGTATACAATTCTAACTTTGGATTAGGTGCTATTCAAGACAGCCAAACTCAGACCCCTGCCAGCTATCTGAACCCAGATGTCATTCAGAGCAGTCACACACAGACTCAGATCTGTACCATGGTGATCAAGGCAGAGATGCAGGATCAGGGAACCCTTTGTGATGATCTTCTCAGTAACATTAATATCCTGCCCTCACAAAATGGTGATCCCAAACAGTCAACTTTCAGTACCCAGACAGAACCTGCTGGAGCTAACAATGTTGCCCAAGTTTCTGTTTCGCAACCCTACTCACCATCTGGTGTCAGCGTCCCATTAAGTTCTAATAGTGGCATTGACTTCTTTCTGGAAGATGATGACAAAGCATCTTCTTCATCAACAATAAATGCCAGTGAATCCACGGAGACACTCACAAATCTTCTCATGGAGGTAATAAACGAAAATGAAAAGTCTCTCAAAAACCAGGAATCCTCTACTTCTATTGCCTCAAGTTTTTCTGGGAGTCACATAGATACTCAAGAAGAGGTAGGCAATGAAACGCCCATGACAAGCATGCAGACTCAGACATTTGGAAATTTGGGCATGGATTCCATGACACAGACGATAGAAGAGTTAGATTGGAGTTCAAATCCTCAGACAGTGGAGGATCTATTTACAGACATGATGACACAAACAGGAGATGATTTGTTGGAATATCTGACCAGTGATAGCCAAACACAAACTTTGAATCAATTTTGTGAGACCATGCCATCATTCTCATCGATATCAGATCAAGCTCAGGAATACTTCAACACTGTCTCAGTTTCTACAACAGATACTTCCACTCAGATTAACTATGAAAATCTATTTGGAGACAATGCTAGCACTCAGACTGCCTGGGACATGGATGATCAAATTCTAGACTTCCAGACTGGCTCATTTTCTGCTCCAACAAATGTTTTCATAAATCAAAATGATAGAGAAATTCCTGTAAAGGCTGGCACCCTTGCAGATATTTCAGAGAAATCAAAGAAGAGCATGGAAGATTTTGATATTTGCAGGAAGAGTTCAGCTTTTGATGCTATTCGCTGTTGGCAAAATGTAGGAAGTTTTGAAACAACTGGCACCCAGATTGACCTGTTAGATGTGGGTCCTGTTACAGAAACATCGGAAACACAGACTGCATTTGATCCTTTGTTTGCTGGTTCAGGTTCAGGGAAGAGTGATTTTTCAGTGCAGCCGATCAAATACCTGGAATCATCACATACTCAAACAACAACTGATCCAATGCTGCCAGCCATGGCTTCCGATGATGATGTACACCCTCTTTTATTGTCACAGGAGAACATGTTCTCACAGAAAGAAACAAGAGAGACTCGTTCCTCTGTCACTCTAGAGACAACTAAATGTCAGACGCAGTGGGATTCCCTGTTAACTTCAGAGACACAGACTGATGATGCCAATATATTTGCTGTAACCTGCAATGACATTCAAACACAAACAAATCTTGGACCAGAGTTGATGGCTGACATAGATCTCACAGATTCATTTACACAAACTAGTATTGACCAAAATACTCAGACTAGTTCAATGTTTGACATGTTGTGTTAGATAAGTTTTATTACCACACATGGAGACCAACAGATTTTTTTTTTTCTGTTTTGTGTGTCTTCTTGTTTTGATTGTTGACTGTTCCATTCATTTTATAGTGTATACATATAGTATACATGTAAATGTACTGTCGATGTCGTGAAGCTGTTCCTCTAGATTATTACACTCTCTTGCCAGTGTACATGTTTATATTTTATAATCATTCACTGTTGTGCTATCATGTTTTTTGGGTTGTTTTGTATTTTATTTAAAAAATATTAGCAGCTGACTCATAAAGGGGTGTACTGACACCCCTGTGTAACTATGTGGCCAGAGGGATGATAGCTTACAGTTGAACCGTTTCAGTCTCAGTCACTGGCAAAGAAATATTGTCAGTATTATATACCACCGTCACAAGATTAAGTAGTGAGTCACCTGTTGTATATGCATGTATACCACCGCTGCAGGACTAGAGTTAGCTTCAGTCATAAGTTCTATACTGTCAGTTATGACAGATACTTTACTCAACTACCTGAATTTTCAACTACCTGAATTTATAGATCCATTATACACAAGGACATTATGCTTGTATTATGTAATATATAAACAGGATATAGGGCCTATCCGAACAATCCTGTGAATATTCTTGTTTTTGGGACTCCCATAAGCAAATATACTGCACATTTCGTCAGTGTCACAGGCATTCTGCATAAGTCTGAAATTTGAGATTTCAAGTTTTTCCCCCCCATCAAGGTGAGCTAAAAGCTCATAAATGTACTGTGAAACCATCTTGAGTCAAACTGACCAATAGAAATGCAGTTTGTAAAGATTCCAGGAAAAACCTCTTGTTTGAAGCCAGTTTTCACTTTCTGGTGAAAAAAAGTACTCAATTTGACTTAAGTGGGTTGCTTGCATCACCAATGACATGTACATGTATTTAGTATTACATGTATTTTTCTTCTAATAGCATTTATCTGATACTGAAACTTGTGGAGGTAGTATAGAACAGTTCACTCAGGCAGAGTGAAATTCTTTCGGCCTGAAGACAATGGGAACAAAGGGGCAAGACATGTGATGTACTGTGTTTCCTTTTTGAGTCCATTCACAAGACCATACGTGGCATTCTGTCTCAGAGTAAGATACAATATCACCAGCTTAGTGAATTTCTGATGATAATGTATTATGATCTGAAATATTTATACATAAATATGGTTTTGTATTTTATTTGTTGTGATGGACTTTTTCCGCACAGTTTATACATGTACATGTTTCCCAACATAGCTTGTAAGTTGCAATGTACATGTATTTACTTACATATATACAATGTATATGTTTGAACAGTGAAATGATACACCATGTAGGCTACGGAGCATGATGCATTAGTGATATGAACAATATTATGTACATGTAATGTTTTTTCTTTGAATTATCAAAAAAATTATTCAGGGATGTCAGTCTGTCTACATGAAAAAGTAGGAAAAGTTCTTGGCATATTCTTTAGCAACCTGTAAAACTGGTGTAAGTTAATGGTAAATAATACTGTTAATGAGGCGGGTTTTTTTAGAGAAATTACTGACAGCCAAAATAGGAGGAAATCATTTCTAAAGTAGGAAATTTGACATCCCTGATTGTCCCCTCCATACCAGTGGTTCCCAATGTTTTTTTTTTTTGCACTTGCAACCCCTTTCCCAAAAGCTTGACGTCTACATGACCCCCTATATCAGCGGCTTGATTTATGTATGTTTATTTTCTATGATGAAGAAAAAAAAAACCCATCTACAAAAAATGTATTCACGACTCACAAGTTGGGAGCTCCTGCTCCATACCAAGTAGCTGCAAGTATTTGAAACATGTCATTAAACCACATGTGATAATTTTGTGATTAAACGTGTCATGAATGGGATCTAAATATGGCAAATACATGTATAGACCTAAGTTGATAATTATTTTTTTGGTTGTACATTTGCCTTATTTTGTTTTTTTATAAATTTTATTCCAAGCAGATCAGTAAACCTTTGCTTGTTACTAAATGATATTCACACAAAAACTACATAGCTATAATGCTGTTATGCTATATAATGGGCACATTACATGCATATATAATAAATGGTCACAAGATGAAACAATGCTCCCAGTTTCAATGTAGTGATGATGGCGTCTCTTGCAAATGAACCTGAAACCAATGGGTAAATTGAGAAATATACACGGACTGCAGAACTGATCCATTACAGTTTAGTAAAATGAGCTGGCAGTGGATTTTAGACAATGTGGATGATGCCATTACAAACAGCAGTTATCAGAGTGATTCTATGGTAAAAATTGTTCTCATACAGCTGTATGAATGCTCTGGGTTTACTGAAGATAAAGTGTGTTTGGCTATGCCGATACTCTGAAAAAGATATGGGATGATGACGATGATGTTCCCCGTGCTACAGTGAATCATAATTATGTACCTATCACTCATGGTGGTACAGAATATTATTGTCATGTTCAGAATTCAGTTGTGAAGAGTTAAGAATCTTACATCTTATCCTATAATAATAACGCTGTGATTACACGTAGCACAGAAATAGCAATGTGATCTACAGTGTACAGTGTGTATAATACATGTGTATGGATTTATCTGTTTGACCTGGCTTGTAAGTTGCAGCCGTCATAGATCTGATTATGTCTGCCAGCAGGTTTACCTTACATTTTATATACATGTATGCCTTTCAACCTCCTGCTTGTGACTGTTTTGAAAGGTTTGTTACTACATGTAGTAGTACCTCTCTGATACTGATTGAGAGTGTGCTGTGCAGATGTTTTGAAAATTTTATTAGTTTAAACTTTAAAAATTTGTAGTTTGCAGAAGTAGCACAAAGATATTTCTAGATTGACATCACATGCATGTATTCTCTGATAAGAGCTTACTACAATTATCAGTTAATCTTATGTTTTGAGAGTCTATTACTAATACTATTGGGGGGGGGGGGGGGGCGTCCTGGGGGTGATTTCTTTTCTTTTT
>JBCAUA010075604.1:0-10903 GCA_038406235.1 Peronia verruculata
CTATCTATCTATCTATCTATCTATCTATCTATCTATCTATCTATCTATCTATCTTTCTTTCTTTCTTTCTTTCTATTAAAGATGTGAGGAAAATGTTCTATTGTGATTCTGATTCCATTATATTAGAAATTCTGGATCAGACATGAGCACTTAGAATCCATTCATCCATCATAACAGAACTTTGATTTCCTCTCTTCTTTCAGATAATTCCCCAATAAATGGCTCTATACACATGCAACGCATTTTCAGGTTTGACACCACCGGCTGCCTTTGCACGATATAACACAATGCCTGATGTCTCGAAATCTCAGAGAAGATAATTCCTATTGTTTCATCCATCCATCTCTAGTGGTCGTGTCATAACAACTTTAAATCATCGATCCATCGATCCATTAATCCATTAATCAATCGATCCATCCATCCATCGATCCATCAATCCATCCACCCATCCATCCTATCTTCCAATGCAGCGAGCTGGTACATTTAATACGCCTTGCAACCCGCCCCCTCCCCCCGTATCTAAAGAAGCTGGCAGGTCAAGCAAGTTATAGGAATTGGAATTTAGAAATATTTCTCTGACAGCAGCGTCATAATGAATGAAATCGCCAGCCACAAATAAATCAACATAACATTAGTCTATAATTATATTATAAAAATATAATAAAACTGTCAGACCCGCAACTAGCAAAACAATTCAAGAAAAACAAATAACACAGAAATATATAGCTTGATAGTATCAGTGATGGTCTCTGCCAAATTTTCGAGTCAACTTGACTCTTCTTCAGGGCAATAATGAAACATTATTGTGTTATTAGTATTAAGGTTCTTATTATTCTCGTTATTTTTATTTATCGTCACCACTATTGGCCAACTTAGTAATATAATTATTGTTTCTTTGTAAATCTACATTACAAAATTGCAAGAAAACCCACAATAGGCTTATGTACTCGAAAATTGCTGAACAGATCCATCTGAAATTGGGCCCACAACATTGTTGCATACGGATCTGTGTTTCTATTGACATAACCCCGAAAAAGCCTGTTATCTTTGACACTATTCTACAAATGGGGTAATAATTGAATAATCGACTCGCGAGGGATGCTTGATCCGAATTGTACGTTCGATAATATGACGTGTTCAAAGACGTTTTCTTTAGTTTGAGTAACATTCAGTTTAGTCAACCAAACCATCAGCATCGAGGTGCGCATGAATGCCATTCACGTTATGGTTTTTTATAAGCTTTTCAACCTCCTATAGTGGTGGTTATCTCAGCTGTCCACAACCGTTGTCGAAAAATAACGTAACACTATTGTGTTATGTGATCACTTGTCTAAATGCCATACACTTTAAGTCGCAGGGCTATGTATGTAAAAAGATCTCTCACGGAGGTTGTGGGTCTTCTTGTAGTATATTCATAAATGTGAGCCCCGCTTTAATACTATAATACAAAAATAGGGAGGGGAGGACGAGGAGAGGGAGGGGGGGGGGGGGAGAATAAATTTGCTGGTATTATTCTGGCTGCACCTTAAAAACACCAAGTACAAACATCATCCAGGCAAAGAGAATATCAAATTACCCTCAAGTTATCTAGAGCTTTATGAGCCGGTACACCGAAAACGATAGTCAATAAAATACCGTCAGAGAGTGGCGACTGAAAAGCGATAAAATTCTTTTACCGTCAGAGAGTGGCAATCGAAAAGTGATGGTTTATTTGAGGATAGTATAAAATTCTTTTACCGTGTCCGACGGTAGCGATTGAAAAGTGAATTTTTGTTTTGTTTTGTTTTTTGAGGATTATATTATATGAAATTCTTTTACCATCAGAGAGTGGCGATTGAAAAGTGTTTTCTTTCTCTCTGTTTTTCTTTTTGTTGTTGTTGTTATTTTGTTGGTTGGTTGGTTGGTTGGTTGGTTGGTTTTTTTTTTTTTTTTTAAGGATTCTATAAAATTCTTTCACTGTAGGAGAGTAGTGGTTGAAAAGTGAATTTTTGTTTTGTTTTGTTTTTTGAGGATTATATAAAATTCTTTTTACCGTCAGAGAGTGGCGATTGAAAAGTGATGATTAATTTGAGGATTATATAAAATTCTTTATCTCAAATTCCTTCTTTATGCTGCCTCATTCTCAAACGTCCTACTCCGATCACGCTTTTTGCAGGAAAAGTACGGGCCTGTCTGTCTGGTGCACATAGATGCTCACTCGGATACGAATGATACCATGTTCGGGGAGAAGATTGCTCACGGTAAGTCTTGTGTCTCATATGTTGTGAATCATCGAGCATTTACCAGTCATAGAGTGATCA
The DNA here is from genome assembly GCA_038406235.1 of Peronia verruculata. Lineage (NCBI taxonomy): Eukaryota > Metazoa > Mollusca > Gastropoda > Systellommatophora > Onchidiidae > Peronia > Peronia verruculata. The sequence goes on from JBCAUA010075604.1 coordinate 2,301, forward strand.
CACAGAAACTCATGGCGGACCAGTTAACTCGATTTATTACACTGAAGGATTCGAACATAGCGTTACAGACACATGTACTAATAAGGGTGTGCATATATACATAGAGCCACAAACATCATCATATGTTTTACAACTGAAAACTTACCTGTTTGAAAAATATCTTGGATCATAATGAAGTGTGTGTGTGTGTGTGTGTGTGTGTGCGTGCGTGTGTGCATGCGTGCGTGCGTGCACGTGTGTGTATGGAGGTAGTTATTAATGATGAACTATGTGTTGTTAATGAATGTGTTATTGTAAAGCGCCTTGGGGCTTTGCACAGGCGCTTAATAAATGTACTATATTATTATTATGTCCATTGGGGACATTTATCTTTGCTGAATCACAAACAGAATTTGACTTCACTCCACAATCACAGGTGTCCTACAGAAACAAAATGCATGCAACTCACAATATCAAACCTGCAAACATATTATTTTACAGTGATCTTTCCCTGAAATCATATGGGATATTTGTTTATAATACAAAAATGTCAATTTCTTTTTATGAAAAAGTTGGAAATAGTTCACGTTTCATTTTTTTTTTTTTTTTTACCATATCCTTACAATCAGAAGTCAAAATTAAAGTATTTTCAATTGTAAATGATAAATAAATCTATGAAAAAGAGACTGGTGGCAGCCAGAAAGCTTATTTTCCTCCTAGACAGATGGTTTGATATTCCTACTAATAACACTACTAAGATGCTGAGTAGATTTATACATAAATCAAAATGCGATATCTGATGATACTTGGGATCGAATTAGGGAATAAAGAGGTAGACATAATTTATGAACTTACATGCAGCTGTACATAGTCCCAGTCCTCCATATACATTTGCATCTTCGCACCTGTAGCTCTCAGCCTTTGAATGATCTCATTCACCATCATGATCTCTGTCAGTTTCATGGTAATATCATCTTCATTGGAACCTGACTGAAATTTCCAATAAGATGATCCAGACTATTACCAAAAAAATATGTGATCTGTGGCTTATTACATCAGAGATTAATATCTCCATATACATGTTTCATTTACTGAGGGAAGTAATGTTTAACACTCAGCTTGCAAGAGGCTTCAGACAAATCAATCTTTTTTTTTTTTTTTTTTTAAATTGTGTCTACCAGATATTAAAAAGAAAAACACACTGATCAGAAGTTATCTCCAATAGTATCAGAATCAAATGCAGGCAAATCAATATTTCTACACTGACATTAATGACCCACATCAAAGATATGAGAGTTTAAGTCTTAGATATGACATTATTTGCCGAGTACCATCTCCCTGATTTATACAGGTTCGTTACATTCTCTTTACATCTTTTAACCTCCTGTGGGTGGTTACCTCACTTTTCTACATGAATTCACCATCTAGTCTTTTCTGCCACACAGCCATTACAGTGGCTTTACAACATTGAAGTAAATATAATCTATAAAGTGCATATGTTTCCTTGTCCCAGAAATGCATCTATTGCCATAAAAACCATTGCTTTTGCTGAAAAGTGATGGAATGGCAATCAGCTGACCAAAAAAGAAAAAAAAAATTGAAAGAAACTTGAAAAATTGGTAGCCAGCAAAGAGACGGTGAATGCTAAAAAGTTGATTTTCCAAGTAAAATCAGAAGTTTGACATCCCTCAAAATATTTCATTTGAAAGTTATTCATATCTAAAATAGCCAAAGTATTATCAATATCAGTATTGTTGAGCAGATCAGCTCCTTGGCATTTCTAGATTTTAGAGCTTCTTCAGAATCATTTTATCTCTGGTCAAATTGTCATGAACCTCAGTCAAATGGACCATGTATTCATACAAAAAAACAGATTAATGGACATCTACGTTAGCAGCATATTTTGGTTCAAATTTCTACATGTAGGCAACATAAGGATGATCTTTGTCTTCGTATGTTTAGTCCAAAGCCAGTGCCACCCAAGAGGAATTCTGACAGAAAGAAACTGTGTGATGCATTTTTGGTCACTGATAACATTGACCATAGTCACAAACGCTGTGAAGTTTCAAAGAAAACAATGCACAGTTATTTGTTTTTTCCCCTTGTTATGAAGTTTAAAAAAAAAAAAATCACTGAAACAAAATAGATTTTACTCTCATTTTGAAATTAAAAAAACAAAACTAGGCTAATGACTAAAAAGGTGTCCTCTACTCTCTCTAGTCTTTTTTTTTTTTTCCTAAAAGTATAACTAAAACTAAGTATATTTTACTTTTGAAGTCCATGTAATATATATAAAAAAAAAAAGGGATCATCAAAACTAGGATAAACTGAAATCTGCTTGACTGGTATACAGTGTCAGATAAATGCCCATATTGGGAGGAGGAGAATAAAATATAAAGTTATCAATGAAACATAAACATTCATAAGGTCTGTGTAAATTGGCATCCTATTCCACAGTGGATATCTACCATTAAATCTTACTACCAGTGATCAGTATAGAAGTATAACATAAAGTTTCACTGAAAAACAAGTATTACATCATCCCTGCAGCTGACAGGTTATTCACATAGAATATTTACCTTTAGATCTGATACCACAGAAGGCCTGATGCAAATTGGCGGAACAAAGATGCGAGTTAGAATCAAGTCCTCCGGTCGGCTGACCTCGGGGTTCATCAGCAAGAGGGGAATATCACAGGTATCAATTCTTTTGAATAATTCATGAACGATGACAGGATTCAAAATGTCATAGTTCTTGCTCATCAGGGTAGATATTTCAGAGTTGGATTTTACAGCTGATTCAAAAGCCTCCACTCTCTCTTTCAAGAGGAACTCATTTTTACGGCCTTGTTGTGAGCGGTCATGAGCAATTCTGAACAGACCAACTTTTTTCACCTAGAATATAGAAAGATGAAACCAAAAAGATACAAATGAAATCAAAAAAGGTTTTACTCAATGCTGCAGTCATAGACACTTTGCATGCATTTTGCAAGGAACCAATGATTCCAGACTATAGTACATTACAATGATACACAAGTTTCTGATTTGTGAAAAAGTGAACTGTTGCATGGAGATATGCCCCTGTGATTTGTACTAGCAAATCTTATGTTCAGACATTAAATAAACTACAATATATAGTCTTGCAGCTAGTCAAAATGAGACATATGTCAATTTTTCACCATCTGGGGTTTTTGGTATCATGTGAAAGCTTATTTCATACCCTTTCAGGAGGTGAAAAAAGTTTTCAGCTAGCTTTATTCTAGCCAGAGATAATACAGTTTAAAGAGACAAGGGGAGGACCTTCAGGCAATGACTGAAATTCCGAGAAAGTTTAGTTAAAAAAAAAAGAAACGGTCAAACGCGTAGATCTACGTAGCTTACCTCACAAAATCCCAATTTTAATGAAGAAATATTTATAAATTGGGGATTAGACAGATGTTGTCTTGTTCAGAGACAAATGTTCTTTCGATTTCTACAATAAACAAAAATTTCAATATCTGACCCCCCTCATCACATTCAAAGCCCAATTTCTCGGATCTAGCCCTAGCGACTTACATCTCATTTCGACTGGCCGTGAGACATTTTGTGTTTGATATTCTATTCTAGCACTCAAAATAGCACTCACCATTCCATTGTGATCACCACACATGGGACATGTCTTCACTTTGCGACAGGCATCATAGATTCTTTTCCTGAGGGCCTTTTTCTGCAGGTAGGTCAAATTTGGCTTTTTCAAGGCATGATGGAATGACATTTTCTGCTCCTGCTGCAGTAGAACAGCACTGCACCTCTTGCAGATCATCTGCAGAACAGTGATGATGGTGCGGAAATGTCCAACATGGTACACAGGGAGCTCCAAATCAATGTAACTGTAGGGGTTCAAATGAGCGAGATTAATCAAAATTTCATTTATTTTTTTACATTTCTCTCATCTGAAACTGATTGAAAATGATTGCCTAGAATGACAGAGCATCATCAAGGACATGGTTTTGACTAGTGGGAGTATGTCCTGTTTCCGGACATGACGACTGTTGAAGAAACTAAATGAACAAAATCAACTTTTATGTTTTCTTTTTGCTTTACACTTACAAAATTAACAATTACAAAAAAAAATTCTATGTAACAAACATTTTCAAAATATTTCTAACATTTCAACTGAAAGAACAGAGTGACTTTTTCCTTCCATAAATGCTTATTAATTTCCATAGATTGTCCAAATTTACATTCGATTATCGACATAAATTTCACTCACATATCCCTGTCTTATCGAAGTATACATTTTGAAAAGATGAAAGGACCAAATAAGACCAAATTAAGATAGTAAAAAATAAGTAATTAGTTCACCATAACATGCATTTGATTCATATCTAATCAGTTTGTTCACAGTATCATGAAAAGCTGAGGTGTTGTGCTATGTCTCCTTAAAATGTGTTATTTCTGCCCTACTCTGATTACGTAGAGGCCATCTATATTTTCAGATCCTCTTTCAACAGAAAATACTTGCTGTAAAAAAAATGAAAATATTAGCCCATCAATTAGTCTGGCATGCTTTTACATGTCAGAATATATTTAAATTTAAAAAAGATGTCTCTCCGACAAACGGGTGGAAGATGAGATGAGTAAGCAGAAAAGAGGAGAATAATAGAGTGTTTTAATAATAATAATAGAGAGCACTTATATAGCGCTTATTCCCGTAAATAAAGGATTTACACACTTTACAATCTATTATGACATCGACAGACCCACAGAAGACACTCGTAAACATTCTCAGCTTCCTGGGAAGCATACAAGGCGGCTGCTTGTTAGACGCTCAAATTCTTATCGATCTAACAATATCAATCACTGTCTATAGGTGGGTACCCATTCAAACCTGGGTGGAGTCAGGAAATTGTAAACTGCCTTTCCCAATGACAAAATGTCGGGACCTGTCAGGATTCGAACCTGGAACTTCAGATACCGAGTCCGACAGCCCAACTGCTATGCCATGACATCACTATATACACTGAGACACCACTGAGAATAAGTGCAATAGAAGAGATAAATTCAATGCCGATTGTGCAGTCTGCAAACTCACTAATGTCAGGTTTTTCAAGTTACAAGGGCAGAAAACTATAAATAACAGACATGACCACTAAAGAAAAAAACTACCCCATACGTATATATGGAGTTGAAACTGGTTAAAGACAGTCCCTCAAGATCACAAAAAATTCTTGTCTTCATACAAGCCTGACATTAACCAATACAAGATCATTAAAAAAATATATAAAGACTGCCACAATGGGTTGACTTTAAGCAAAAATTTACCTCAGGTGAGTTAATTTTCAACTGTACTGTAAAAGTATCTTGACATGAATTGAGTGTGACTTCCCACCAACATAATCGTAACTGTTAGTGGAGACGAATACTTTAAACACTTCCATACAACCAGTTACTAGCACTGTCAAAAGTGGGACAAACCTGTCATGTGTCAGAATTTGTACAACACATATCAGTATTACATGACACTTTGGCGATATTTGAACAACCTGATGAATGTGGTGGGGGTACTTGAAAAGTTTTGAATAAAAAAAATTTAATAATAACATTAAAAAAAACAGACAGACCCAAAGTGACCAACACAATCAGCCAAAACTTTGCCACAAGTATCGCAACTGTTGTCTTTCTCACTGGTTCCCATCCTGTGGTCCAGCACTCCAAATGGACATGGCTTATTTCTTGCATCTTGGCTGAAATGTACATGACACATACACTACATCTCAGAAGATTCATTTTACACACAATCATATCAGTCTTTGATGAGTCAAACTGGTAAACTGTAATGGATGAAATAATTTACACAAAAGAGTGAAAATAATTGTTTGAGTCAATAAAAATAATTCAGTGGCAAACATTTAAGATATAATTATATTAAGCAATAAGTTCATCAGGGATGTCAATCTGTCCACATGAAAAAGTAGGAAAGGTTCCTGGCATATTCTTTAGCAACATATAAAACTGAAGTACGTTAATGGTAAATAATACCGAATTTGGAGCCAACAGAGAAATTACTGACAGCCAAAAGTAGGAAAATCTGACATCTCTGGTTCATTCGTAGTTTCCAGTAGAACATAAATTGTGTTTATGTAAACATATAAGAATATCTATTCGTTTGCATAGTGGTCACACCAAATTCTTGAATCCATGAACTCATGAACTCCCACTCTTGTCTCTCTGACTTACATAGATGCTGAGTAAAACTTGGCATCCTTTTGTTACTGTAAGCCGATCTCTGGCAAAAATTATTTTATTTTGAGAAAGAACAGCACTGATATATATAGAGATGGCGGAAAGAGGTTTTCGGACCATCTCCATTCACCAATGGATCAAGTGTCCTGGTAATCAAAGACACCAGTCTTCTCCTTTCCTCTCTTTTCCTCCCCTGCACTCCTCCCTCCCCAATGCTGCATGTTCTAGCGATACTCAACTTAGAATCAGTGTTGTATTCATCTATGACTTAGGCTTGACTTCAGAGTTTATTTTTTTTAACCATGTACATAGCCTTTCAATCCCAAGAAAGTAGGACTATCTTGGCGTTTAGTTCTTGTCAGATCAAGTAATTTTCACTTCCCTTGTTCAAATAATACAAGATGTAATGTATTGTTCAGGGATGTCAAACAGTTTACACAAAAAAGTCTGAAAATTTCCGAAATGCTCAAATTCTTCCCATCCCGTAGCAGGACTAGAATTTTGAAACTGCAGGGCAAATTTTCTGATGAGGAGCAAACATCAAACTTCTCAGCCTCAGCAAACCCCCCTGAGTTTGGTTTTAAATGTTCATTGAAGCAGGTACCTTATTTCTAGGTACTTGATGTGAATAGCCAGCAAACGAATAGGTTAGTCTCATGTGATGACATAGACACAACTTAAAGTACACCCTGCAGAGAAGATTACAAATTATAATAACCACCTGTATAATGTCTTGTTGACAACATGGAGGTGACTTGCTCTTTGCATCTGTTCAGGACTCATGAAGCCAAAGGTCACATGGCTGATCTTTTTTGCAAGATCTGTCTCACGAAACTGCTCCTTGACCATTATTCTTGATGTTTTAAGTATTTCCTGCCAAGGAAGAAAAATCTGAAGATAGCCAAAATTTATATGTATTCAAGTGTGCACAAAATTTGATGAATATTATTTTTAAATAGCTCTGCATGACCTGATTAGTTTCATTTAGTTAAAAATAATTTTCACATTTAACTAAAGTCATGCATAGCATCATCTAAACAAATAATTCAAAGACAGCATTCTGAATAAACACAGAGATGTGCCAGCCATATAGTGTCTAAGAGCAAATATAACATTTTAATGCAAATTTTAATCTATCAAATGTAACAGCATATTATTGATAAGTCAGAGGAACAATTTTTCCCTTTTCATTAGTCAAACAGTTGCAGATATGAACAGATAATCTGTCTGAGTGTTGCCTCCCTTCCACCCCACCCCCTTTTTACTTTATAAAAATTGGGTTTCAAACATTGCCAGTGGTCTAACATATGATGAACATATAACAAAGGAAGCAAATGTAATCCCTGTCATTTATGATCCCAATGAGACCATCCTAATTCCTAAGCATAGCCAGCATCGTGACTCCAGCCAAGCACTAGCTAGTTTGCAGTTTCCTGTCTCCATTGAAAGTCAGCCATAAAACTTTCATTCATATTTACCTCTTGACTCAAAGAATTGAAAGGGACCAAGTTTAAAAAAACAAAATAGTATCAATATAAACTGAGAAAAGACTATTAACTTAAACATGGAGCAAATCACACTGAATAACCACTGTAAAATTTAATCTGAAGACACATTGGGCTCAAAAATTTTTCATAAACATCTCTCGTGCAGACATCTCATACTTATACTCATGTCACCGGGGGCAAATTAAACACTGTTTTGTGTTTGGCCTTTTTCAAGGGGTTTCATTTTCAGTCTGATTTTTATGAATTCCAAATTTAAGAACATGTTTCTTCAATCTCTTCATTGATGATACATTATATCAATCAAATCCATCTCCACACTGCCAATCTCAATAACTGTCTGTTTTCACATTCCTCTTTTGTAAGATATTGAAATCATCAGCAGAATCATCCATTTACATATTTCTGATTCATTATCTCTTTCATCATCTGAATTTGTTCTTTATAGATAGTTTGCTCTTCTACCATCATTCTCCTTTAGCTCAATGTCTTTCTTTGGTATTTTTCCATCTTCCATTCTCTTTTCTTTGCACTGTCTCACTTCATTTGCCTGTTATTGCCTGTGAATTTTAATCTACATCTGTTTCTTTCCACATAATGTCATGACTGATTGTACTCTCCAGTGTAACTTCCCTGACCTGTCCCGAGCTCTGCTAAAGGGCAGAGCTATCACAACCAAACATAAGAGATGTGCTAACTTTGCACAGATTTATGACTGTAGGTAGGTAGATTCTATAGGCCTACTTCTAGGTGAAAATCTTACATCTGGATGTAGAAAAAAAGAAATTCCTGAAGACTGAATATAAATGACATTTTGTATGTTGTGTGCAGGAGTGAAGTTTCAAAATAGATCTCTACATAATAAGGGGGGGGGGGGGGGGGGGGGGGTCATTTC
>JBCAUA010075615.1:0-10903 GCA_038406235.1 Peronia verruculata
AGCTCGACATTTGCCCCTCTTCTAAAAATAGACGCACGAAATTTCCGGGCGGTGGGCTTAATCGAGACTCTACTATTTTTGCAGTATGATTCCACAGAATTTTTTGTTATGCATATACGTTGTCAATCCTTGTCAATGCCCAGTTTTACTGAGAAGAATTTTTATGAGTAGAAATTTTGGACATTTTTGCCCAGAAAGCATCGTCTCCAGCTACTCTTCATCCAATTTTTAACTGCCAGTGGTTCTTTAACATGCCTATCATCCACACGGAATATGCTTGACATAAACTCAGGTGTTGTGGAGGAAATTAGTTTTGTTTGTTTGTTTTGTTTCATTATCTCGCTAGAAATATATTTTTCAGAGACAAGAGATAAGATTTGTTAGATTTTGTCCTTTTTTTTTTTTTTTTTTAAACTGTTATGAGTTTTCTTTTTAGACAAATAACTGACAGATTCACTAAGAAAGGCACCTTTATGATAAGGGGCCGTGAGATTGACTTACTCAGAGGCTCAAAAATGAAATAGGCTCACAGCGTTGATCTGGAATCATGGGAAAGGGGAAACAGTGCTCACAGCATTCCATGCACTGGGCAATACAAGTTTTGTCCAGTATCTAGCAAAGAGAAACCTCTGCAGAAATGTGCGCTCAGAGATCAGAAGTGCCTGTGTTGTTTTAGCCTTTTTGGATCAATGCTGTGAACATTATTTTGGTGACAATCTTTAATATTTAAAAAGAAAACCCACAAAGTTGCAAATGTTCCCCCACGCCTGTCTTTTACGTTTTAAGATATAAATATTTGAATTCATCATATGCTTTTTTTTCTTCCTTTCTCTGTTTTGATTGATTTCCCTCAGAAAATTTGATTGCTAGTGCTAGATCTATTTGTCATAGGAATTATAATCAAATTTTTGAAATTTGAAATAAAGAATGGTGAAAAGATATGTGGAGAAAATTTCATTGATTTGGTCAACTCATTCATTGGTTAGAACCAACGTATATGCATTGTCCGTGTTTCATTCATTAGACAGAACCTAAATAAAATGTTACACTGACCAGGTAAAATGAGTTAGACATCATAGAAGGCTTCATATCAGAAAATTGGATTTTCTGACAATGGGGTCACAGAAGTTGATGAGAATTCATGTGCCTTGACACAGAAGAATTATAGCTAAATAACTTTTGTCACTGGCATAAGTACCTCCATTTCTCTGACCATTGATACCAATAACTATGTCTGACCATTGATACCAATAACCATGCATGAAGAAATTGTTTGACAGCACACTCCCCCCACCTGGACAGCACACTCCTTCCTTCAGGTTGCTTGGCACAGATGCACAAGCACTGTGTGCACTGTGTTGGGGAGGGGGGAAAGGGAGCATGGCAGAAACGACCAAAAATATGGCTTGTTTCAAAATTATTGGGTTGCTTATGAGGCAACCATACCTCTACAGACATGCAAGACAATAAATTATTGATATTTTATTATTGGCGGCAGCCACATTGGATCTGAAGAAAACACATGTAATTTTATATTCCTAAAATTCTCAAAAAGTTTTAAAAATATTTTTAAAAATTCTTTTTCCTGTTAAATGGACTCGCATGATCTTTTTTGGCTTGTCAGTATTGGTGTAAGTTTGTGAGTTATTTTTATACATCAGAGAGGCAATATTTTCCTCACTATTTTATTTTGTAATTTTGTAGGTTTTGGCTTATAACATATGCCAAATTCATATTTGAGAAAATAAAAGTACCTTAATGGGCAGATCAATATCGGTACTGATATATGTAAACTATTGGTAGACTTGTCATTTACAGTTCCTAAAAGTTTAAGATAATAAGATCACATATTAAAAAATGAAATGGCAACCTCAAATCATGCATTCAGTCCAAGAGTTGTTCTTCAAAGTAGGAATCTTGAACTATAATATTTGAACATAATCTAAAGATGCCAAGATTTAACCCAGATTTAATTTTTCTCACCTGCATCCTGCCCTTATTTGTTGGTAGTATGGCAGTAATGGAGAGATCAGGACAGAAGTGTGAAATATCAAATTCTCAGGTAAACATTACCTTTCAGTACTGAGCACCAGCAAGTGCTTTCTATTTTTTTGAAAATGCCAATGGTATTTGCATTAAAATTGCTTTATTTTACCAGTTTCAGGTTTGGTGTCTTGAGATGTTATAGAGTCATTTTCTGTTTTGTTGTCATATCAAAATGAAATTTAAGAGATTATTGTTCCAGTGGGCAGTAGAGCAGGGTTTTTCAAACAGTGCACAAACTAAATGTGGTATTTTTTGGAGAAATTACATGTGTCAGTTTGGCAAGTACAAGGAAAATTTTCAATATCTTACATTTTAATTATGCCTTTAAACCTCAGTATCTTAAAGTCAATGCACACAAACAGCTTTTGAAAGCACAGCCTTTAATTTTTCAAATTATATTTAGCAAAACACTGGTGTTAAACAAATTCATAAATCAGATGTATGTACATGAGACATGTAATCATAAAAAATAAAGGATTTGATTGATGACAAAGAAGTTAATTTTCAGGATCCTGATTGACACCACTGCGACTCTCTGGCACCGGCAGTAATTGTATGAGGATGACAAAGATGGGGAAAGAATGTTACTGATGAGCAAAAAAATCCTTTCAGTCATTTTGTTCTGATTAGCACATGAATAAGGATACTGATAGATGAGCCCAGTTTTTCTCTTTTTTTTTTTTTTTTTTGTCTAATGAACTTGCCTTAATAATTACTGAAATGAAGGTCTAAGAGAGCATTTGAAGGTAAATGCCGAGAATTATTTAGACTAATAACAAACATTGGTGTTTGCTATGTGAGTAATATTTGTGCAGTATTAGTCTTCCATTATTTACACATAGCTAAAAATAAATATTAGATATGACACGATGAAATCAGGCTCTTGTCAAATTTTGAGCATTTGAAGTTATTGGTATCACTGTAAAGATTATTCATGTCTCTTTCTGTGCGTGAAAAAAAAATGATTGTTCTGCCTTTGGTAGAAGTAAGATAATTATTTGCAATTAAAGATGATGGGGGTAACCTGTTGCTGCATCAGACTTTATCGAGATCCTATTATTCCTTGTTAGGCCAAACCACTAAATTACAAGTTTCGGGCTTTTACTGGATCTAGACTGCAAATTGAACTCTGAAATGCATTTTTAGAGTGACATAGAAGGTTTTGGTGAAGAAAAAAATTACATTAAAAATTTATTCACTGTTGAAAACCACCTGCTTTCCCCGTCAGCGCAGTTTGACAAGAGCCTGATTTGTCGCATCTCATATGTAGGTAATATCTTTTAAGAATAGTCAATTATATAGCCAATAACTGATGTATAACTTAAGTTGTTTTGCTTTTGGTGGGTCAAAAGTTTGTGCATCCTGAGCAGATCATTACGTGGCCGAATCACAGTGCATATGTTTTATTGTGAGAGGTGCAGTTATGCAGAGAACTGGATATTTAAGTCTAGACAACTTTTAATCACAGACACTTGAGAAACCTATTCTTAAAATTACAGAAAATCAAGTTGAGGTGAATTTCATACACAGCCATTAGTGAGAGCTGCTCTTAAAATAACACATACATTTAAACAGATTTAAGGGCAGCGTAAAATAAACAAGAAATTGTGTCCACAGTTTTTGTTGAATGAACAGAAAAAAAAAAAAAAATCAAATAACACTCAATATGGAGATGGAAAAACGAAGTGCACGGATTAAGCAGCAACTTTTAAACTCTTTTAGGTGTTACCTCAATCTATCCCCCACCCCTGTACTTTCCACTCTCTCCAACCCCATTCTATATCGTGCACTTTGTAAGCCATTTCTACCCTGTCCTTAGTTTTCATGCACTTGATACGTTTCCCACGTGAAAAGAAGAAAACATAAAGAGAGCCAACTTGCTATGATCGACATAAAGGAATTTTGATGAGAGAAATGCGAAATACTGGTAATAGTAATAGATGCTGGTCTAGACATGTATATGCTTGCAGAATAAATCGTACACATTTCAATGAAAGCAAGGAATGCATAATTTGTTGTAGGCGAAGCTTTTTTTTATAGGAACAAAAAGTATGAAATGAAATAACTTGTGCTTTGTGTATAAAAAGTGCTCATCATGAATAATTATAATACATTTACACATACGTGATTATGTAAGAATCAAATTCTTTGTTGTTGATCATTCTCATAGGTACAAATAAAAGCTCAAATAGAGGCTTTCAGAACTGCCAGGCAGCCGGTGAATATTGTTACTCTTGCTCAACTAGTATCTGGGATGTTCACCTTGGCCTGATGGATTTTGTATGAATGAGGCAAACAGCCAGTGATCAGTGTTTTTTTCTTTGGACATCTTGTACAGTCACTGAAACCTCTCAACAGTAACGATTTTTTTTTTCCAGTTCCTTTATCATTATAATTGGTCTCTTGACTTTCATATAATGCCTTAAGATATTTTCCTAGAAAAAGGAATACAAAAATTGATTACATTACCGAACAGGCCATTTTAGTTTTAGGACATTAGAAAAATTTGATAGAAAAAAAAAGATGGGGCGAGATATACTGAGACTTTAAACAATTCTTTTGTTGCTCTTGTTTAGTACATTATCCTGGACAATTTATTGTCTTCTTGCATTTGATTTTCATACACTGTACATGTATTACATTCAAGCATCCTATACCGTTTCAACTCTGCTGTCATTAAGATTCAAGAAAGTCTGTAACTTATCAATAATCATAATAGAGTGAGTCTTCTGGCCATTTAGTCAGAATAGAGTTAAGAGAAAAAGAAAAAGAGGATTAACACAGTGACTCTGTTTCACTTAAAATAGTCCGTTAAAATGGTCACATCACCACAGAAAATCCAGTTATTGAGTTTCAATTATGGCGTCTATTTACAGTACAGCCACGACGTTGATGCTTGGCAACCTTACTGAAGGCAGAACTTTCGACAACTGGAAAAAATTCCGACCACTTTCAAATTTCAACTGCAGTCCTATGCTGGTAAGTTTTAATTTTTCCATATATTCACTCAAATAGGGCCTAAATAATTATTGAATTTGCCTGGTTCGTTCTCGGGATAAACAAATAATATAATCTGTCTGGAGGAACAGTTATTTGGCATATACCATGGGTTATGAATGCGTAGGTTGCTGAGGGATGATTCACAGCATACAGACAAAAGCTAACTTAATTCACCATTAAGCAAACTAGTTCATTGTATTTAAAGGAATGGAAAGTGGTATATAAGCGGTACAAATATGTTACAAGCTTAACTGTGTCTTGGAAGGACATAGTACAGTAAAGTATAATTGTACTCTCTGCCAAAGTCCATATTCTCCAAGTGGATAATTGCAGATTGTGTTGTTAAAATAACATGAGTCAATTTGTAGTCCTGGTGATATGAAATTATAATAAGTGAAGTGACCGCTAGGCTTTAACATAATCTTTCCTTTCTTTTCTCTCTCCCTACTCGGCTTGCCTGTCCACATATGGTTATTTACTACTAAATAATAAAATAAAATTTGGATGGTGGTGCCATGAAGAGGTTGACGTCTGGAAGGATAGATGAATAGAAGCAGTGAAGCGTGTACTGAACATTTCTCTCAGTAGTGTCGAGTTTGTACTTGCTCTCCATCATCCCCATCCTCCTCTTCCTCTCCGTCTCCCTCTCCCTCACTCCCTGAGCCATCGTCTTCTTCGTCTTCACTTCTCATACAAGTGATGAATTCTGCAGATAAAAGAGAGAAACGGTTAGGGAAGCATTGATGAAATCCGTTAAGACACAAATAGGGAGAACATTACAACCGATAACCTCACAGGACCTAGCTAAGCATGACTTAAATAATATTGCCCTGAACAATCCGCTGCACCGTGCATTATAGTAATGATTATTTTCGACCAGCCTCAACACTTCTCTTTACCAAACAGAGGGCGTGTTCAACAAGCATTGTAAAAATTAAACACATTTTAAAAAAAAGGTAAAAAAAAAAAAATCACGTTTGCTTCAGTCATTTATTTTGAGAGATTAATCATACAATAAATTGATAGAAGTTTTACAATAGGAATAGATTTTTCTCACACCATCCATTTTGTTGTCTTTTTTTTCATGATGTACATTTCAAACCAAAAATCTCTTCTCACCCCCCCCCCCCAAATGTTTGTGTTCGCAATATCCTTTGTGTCTGGCGTTACGTTGCGTTCTCTATACGCCTTTCAACGTCTTGGGGGGTGGTTTTCTCGGAGTGTGTGGCAAAGGGCAGTTCAAATACTTGTACTTGTAGGGTTGGTCGAAAGCAGTCACCATGTACATACTCTGGAGTCCCGAGATGTGGGTGAGAATAGGCATAGGCATTTATAGACCGATCCTATGTCAGATGTAGGCCCATTATCAACATTGTACTGGTGCCATACAGGGACAGCCACTTCTGAAACACATTCGCCCCTTTGACTCATTTTTCTTTCTCTCATTCTTTCCTTTTTTCTTTCCCTTTTCTTTCTCCTTCTCTTTCTTCTTTCTTACTCTCTATGCCTCTTTCTCTCTCCTCTATGACCACTTTTGTCTATTAATAGATTAATTGTCCGGTACACTGTCCGGAATACTGAGAGTTTACCAGTCCTGTCATGCAAACCCTTTTTGAGTTTACCCTGTAGCTAACGCACGGACCCATAGAATCAGTCATTGATGACAGCTATTCCTCCGTCGATGATTACGTTAACATTATTCTTTAGTCTAGACGAAAAGACTAAGGGAAGGAGGGTTGGGAAGGCTAAGCTAGCAGAATGGTAACGTTATAAACAAAACTAATTAGTCTCAATCTGAATATGCCAACCTTCGTTAATCGCTATTCTATTATATGGTATTTCCTGGCCAGTTTTTTATTAAAATTTAAATAATAATTATCTTCGACGATAATTAAGTACCGTATACATTTAATACAGCCGTGATTTGAAGATGGACTTTTAATCATTATTATATTTAAAACTTGAATCAAGCTGAGAACAATCACGCACACGCAGAGTTTTCCAGTAATCCTCATTGCCTCCACCTTCTCCCCCCCCCCTTTCCTGTCAGATCCTTGTGCCCTGTCTTTTTACGATTAAATTTAATTCTTTCCAACCATCCAGTCATACGCTCGCCCATCTGGCCGTCTGTCCACTCGTCTGTCCGCCCTTCCTCAGGTCCGTTCATCCATCTATTTATCCATGCATTGTACTATTCATCCATCCATCCATCCATCCATCCACCCATCCATCCATCCTTCTATCCGCCCGTCTCTCTACTCGCTCGCTCACTCACTCTCTCATTCACTCACTCACTCATTCACTCACTCACTCACTCACCCGCTCGCTCGCTCACTCACTCACTCAATCACTCATTCACTCATTCACTTACTCATTCGCTGACCAATCCACCACTCACTCACTCAACCACTCATTCACTCACTCATTCACTCACTTACGTACCCACTCACGCTCACTCATCCACTCACTCATTCCGTCGATCCACGCATCCATCCATGGTAGTTATTATCATACCGCCTTGTCTAGTATTGAAGGAAGCTAAGGCTATTCACAGAATCTTCCTCGGTTTTCTTTTCTTCCGGATAGAATACAGTTTGTGACCAGTATTTTCTCAGTTTATTTTAAGCCAAATTAATGTCAGATGTTTGGACGCCATCAGATTCGCTTGACAAATCAAGGAGATCAGGGAACACAATCGGCTTGAGATCGCTGTTGGTGCTGAGGAAAAATGGTCTTAAGGCACGCCAGCTGATACGGGTTTGTTCTGTCTATCTGGCTTCAGTTCCTCCCACAAGATGTACTTATCCATCCACCATTCCTTGAATTTTGCCTACCTTCTTCCATCCCTTCTTTCCATTCCATCCACCTATCCATCCATCCACCCAACTATCCATCCATCCATCCATCCATCCATCCATCCATCCATCCATCCATCCAAAGCCAACTGACACAGACACATGATTGACAGAATAACTTTGTCCTGGCTATCGCTATCATTTTGAGGACTTACTCACCTTCAAAATCAATCCTGCCGTCACCGTCGATATCCACTTCAGCAATCATCTCGTCAACTGTGGACAAATACAACAACAGTAACACATTTAGTCTACGAACTTTCTTAGAGAGGGCCGGCCTCCGATCTAAGGCATCAGCAAGCCGTTTGAATTTATTCAGATAAAGACGGAGAGAGTGAAGAAAGAAATATAAGTGAAGAAAAAGGATACATAGAAAGGGAAAAGAGCAAATAATGAGATAGCCAACAGTAAAACCTAAATGAAGCAACTTTGAAATGCGTATTGTGAACGGTACATACGTTTGCTACACAAAATGCAAAGTGACTCGTTATAGTAAATGTTGGTTCATACCAATATTATTATATAGTTCATACATTTTATTCTAGCTGTTCAACCCTCTCACTACCAAAACCCTGAAGTTTATTCTTTCGTCTTCTTTATATTCAAATTCACTGAAGTTTTTAAAGCTATTGACAGCCGAATTCCCCAACTGCTCCTAAGTTACATGTATTGATTTGTCGAGCAAACGTTGTAACATGCAGATGGTCCAAGGTAGTGAAATGAGGTCACCACTTTGGATCTGATAGTGAAAGAGTTTATGCAGAAGAGGACAGAAAGACCATGAACAGCAAATCTAAGTCAAAAACAGCTGTGAAGGCATGAGTATGCTGATATTTACAACATATAATTGCAAAGTGACTCATGTACGTAATATACTGATAGTACACTGGATCTACATATTTGTGTGACAGCAGATGCTGACACTGGAAGCAAGGCAAGTTAAGCTTTGTTTTTTTCGGACTTTCATCAAGAGAAGAGAGCCATCTTCATTTCTGGCCGCAGTATCAGAACGATTGTGATTTTCCATCGCTGACTCCATGAAGACCCATTGTATGAGGATCAGCAACATCGGGAAAGGCCCAGATAGATAATGGGTCTTACACAATTTAGTCTCATTGGCTTTAATACAGTCATGGCGCCAGGGCAATCAGTGTGCGTGCCTTGAGTTTGTCATGCTTAATAAACTGGATGTCTGTACAACTCACCATCAACAAGAAGATTAAGACTGACGGACCTACTGATCTGTTCCTAAGCAGGCAGATAATCCCACAATGTCCAACAGTACTGGCACGCAGTTCGCTAGTCATTCATAAGCCTATCAATATGCGTGACTGCTACGTTCTGGAGAAACCGTCAGATGGTAAAGAGTTATCAAATTAAAACAAAGCTATGGTCGTCTTTTTATTAAAGGTAACTTTGAATATTTCTCAACTTCTAAACATCTAAACATTCATACGAAATCGAAAAATACTTCTAATGCCAGTTAACCCACAGAAATCTCAGAATGCATGGCAGATATAAAACCTTTAATGAAACACAAACAAAGGATATATCTAGTTTTTAAAAAAAATCACCATCAGACAGGTTTTTCCACAGCTCCACACATAAAGTGACAACATGTATGTGACTGAATGTATAATACCGCTGTCTGACGTCCTAATCCCAGGAGAGGCACGGTTATGCCGTGTTATTTTGCACTGTCTTAGACTATTTAGTCCAAGTAACTATTACATTGAAAAGAAAACTTTGCAGTCATGACAACATTATAGTCACTTTGTTTAGTATGCTTGTTTGATTTGTACGAAGACATTAAGAATCAGGAGTGACAAGATTAGACCCTGCAGCAAAACCTGTTTCACTAACATCATCATTTTTAATACTTTACCTTAAACCTCGTGGATACGAGAAAGAGCAAATTTGCGCTAACAAACCTTGAAATTCTTCCATGATCAAAAACAAAAACATCTTGAAATGTTGCAGTATGATTGTATTATAAGACATTAATTAAGTTGTTGAGCAATGGTTTGTGTTTATTGTCTTCCTCACTTAGACCTTGTGAAAAATGGATCCACAGAGTCAATAGTAATATCACAATTCAGTCAAATCAATGCACAAAGAGGAATGACATGTTGCCTATAATACTGTTGTGGAACAAGCATTGCAGGTCATCAAAGTGACATCTTAGATTTGAGCGGCCAAAATAATAATTAGATTTCTGTAACTGTTTGTCTGTTTTGGCCCTCTTCTTATGTCGTTCAGGGACTTGAAATTGTCTTTCTTGGGTCATGTAGGTGGGGCCTCTGTCTTGGAGCCCGATATCCTCATATCTAACACTCTTTTTGAATATAGCAATTATTACTATTATTTTATTATTATTATTATTGATAAATCTCTGTATCACTCTTTTTGAATACAGCAATTATTACTATTATTTTATTATTATTATTATTATTATTGATAAATCTCTGTATCACAAAATGATATTCAACTCTAATTGTATTAATCTAAGTTTTGTTGGTCTGGCGTCACATTGGCGTCTGTTAGATTATTAATTTATTATATCTTCTATATAGTAGAAACCAAGGTTTTGCAGCTCTTACGTGTAAGAAATCAAAATGTTACGACACTGCTCTCGTAGGTCCATGTACATCATGTTGATTATATAAGTAATTAGAGCCATTGATGTTGGAAAGCCCAGCATTGGAAAACATCTTATTCTATCTGTGCATGCTCAGGGCAAAATGTAAATACATAACCACAGGAGAGCGATATTATGCGCAATCCATAGTTAGGTTTTCCCCTAGCCTATACCATCATTTTACATCATTTGTGATGCTCCCTCCTCCTGATGTTTTAGCCTCACTCTCTAGAGTTTGATTCCATACTGCATCTACCGATCTCCATCCTTGCCTACCTGCCTGCCTGCTTGTCTGTCTGTCTATCTATCTATCTATCTATCTATCTATCTATCTATCTATCTATCTATCTATCTATCTATCTAT
>JBCAUA010075626.1:5604-41243 GCA_038406235.1 Peronia verruculata
CCCCCCCCCCCCCCCCCCCCCCCCCCCCCCATCCCCAAACATGGATTTTGCAAAAAAAAAAAAAAAAAGTGTGATTTCGGGTTTTCGTTCTCTCTTTAAAGTCCTGTCCTTTCTGAGTATTAAATGGTATAAAAAAGTGGATAGTCCATTCTATTGTAAAGCAATAGGCCTACCTATGGTCATTCAATGGTAGACCTTGCCTACTGGCAACCATGATTTGGCTCCCGCCGGCTGCTGCATGGATTGATGGATTCATCATGATTTCTATACCATAAATCTGCAACACCACCCAAAAAAGGCTTATGGATTCAAAAACTACTGAATGTATCCATATGAAATTTGACACTTAGCATTGTTGCATAAAGATCTGTGTTTCTACTTACGTAAGCTGAAAAAAGCTTAGTATGTTTGAGGTTATTAATTGATTAGTAAGCTTTCGAGAGTGTTTAATCCAAATTGTGCATTTGATAGAATGACATGATCAAAACAACAAACATGTTTTCTTGGAGTAACATTCAGTTTCATCATGCAAAATACCAACATCGTGGTGTGCAGACTTGCCATACTTTTAGTCACAATCAGCATCAGTTTGACCTATATAGATATTTAAATAACCCTCCCATGAAGGCTCTGGGTTCACTTCTAGTGATTTATATTGGCAAAGAGTGCATGAAACCCTTGATTTTGACCTCATCTAGCAATATCTTGAGTCCCAATTCCAAGGATGAATGCTGGATGACCACTCAGAGGTGACAAAAGCTGATAATCACACAGTGCTTACACCAGGCATTCTAAATGAACTGCCATGCCCTATAAATTGGGAAATTTTTCTTACTTTCAGCAGCTTCAGAGCTCAGTTATGGACTATATACCATAGTAAAGGGCAAGACACTCTTGATTTGGCCAGAAAAAGATATGGGGGCACATATAGGCCCTAAGAACACGGAAGTGGCTCAATGGGAGCTGTTATAATGATGGGTGGTAGGGAGCAATATTTGAGAAAAGATGTACCCAAAAAGTCAGAAAACAGCAACAAAAGACACAGAAGTCATGGGGAGAGGGCTTATAAAAGGAGTGATCGGAGGCTGAAAGCCTAAAAAAAAAAACCACTCTGTATCAATTTTGCACCAAAAAAATAAAAAAAATAAAAAAAAAAAATTTAAACTCATTTTCATTCAAAACCTGTTGTTTTACACTATTTTGCTATCTGCTTTTTTGTTTTTATGCTGATTCTGATCAAATTTGTCATACACATCATTTTTGCAACAATACCTGTGCGTTCCATTTGGTTTGTAAATTTTGGAGAAAAATATATAGATTTTTAGTATGAAGAAATGGCAGAAGTTGAAATGTCAGGTATAAAAATATGTAGAGAATTTTCTGCTGCACATAGCAAGAACTATGCCAAACAACATGTTCACCAAGTTTCATCAAATTCTGTTGAAATTCAGCAGAAGAGATAGATTTTAAAGTTAGGCATTTTAGAGATGCAAAAATCCAAGATGGTGTCATTGCCATAGCAACTGCTTGAAAAAGTTGATTTTTTTTGTTTTTTCACTTGTTTTCCTCTAATATGAACATGCTGAGTTTGATGGGAAAAGTTAGAATAGCCTATCTTGAATAATAATTAAACAAAAAATTACCTTCAGACAGTTCGTAATTTCTTTTTTTTTTTTTTTGTTTGTTTATTTTCAGTAGCTTGTGGAGGGAATAGATCTAATCACCAAAGAGGAATTCTTTTGTGATTTTGAAGCATGTCATAGTGAAAATGGCAATCATGTGACTTGTGTGGGACACTAAGGAAGATATAAAACTAACAGCTGTCACCAACTACAAGAACTGACAGTTTTGACAAGAAAATGTTTAAGAAAGCAAAAGACTTTCTGCAGAACTTGAAGGGTGGTGCTGACTCCAAGCAAGAGGATGAGGATGAAGATCCAGGTATTCCACGGGTATATAATGAGCCATACTTCTATGGAAGGATAACACGAACTGAGGCAGAGGAGATACTTGCTATAAATGGAATGGAAGATGGACTTTACCTTCTCCGCGAGAGCATCACACCAATGGGCAATTTCTCAGTAACCATGGCATACAATGGAAAGTAAGAACTTTTTATTAAAATGTCTACCAAACAACAACCTTTTACTTTTTAGATTGTTATATTAGAATCTCTTCTATCATAAACATATAGCCTTCAACTCAACCAAGAAGTCAAAAATTATGGATGGTCTGTCATATTTGTAATTGTATGCATGATGACCATATAATGACTTGGCTTACTGGCTCTTTCATCTTGCAAGTATGCATGCAGTTTTGTTCACATCCTAGCACACCTGTGGCATGTTGGTATCAATATTGATTTGTGTGCAATTTCAGCAAAAAAATTATTTTGTGCAAGATGAGGATATCAATCATCTACGTGATCTGAGGATAGTATTAAAAAGTGTCTTAAGATTGAAATCAGTCTGTTGGAGTCTCATTCCAGCTATTTGCCTCTCTTCACCTCATTTGCCTGATTATAATCTTTGATATTCTTGAATATATATATCACTTGGAAATTTTGTGATTTGATTTTCAATCATTTTTAAAATGAAATATTTCTTTTTCCCTTTTTCTCAGTCCCGTGCATTATTCCATTGAGAAGAAAATTGATGGGATGTTCATGATTCAAGACGGCATGTCATTCACTGATCCCGTTGAACTGATCCAGCATTATCAGAGGTCTAAGAATGGTTTTGTCACAGTACCAAAGACTCCTTGTTGCCGGCGGTATGACCAGGAAGCTGTGGCATTTCGAGGCCTCAGTTACAGAGAACTGCATTCTCACATGAGATCAGTAGCAAGAAACATGGTTGGTATTCCATTTTTATTAAATTAGCTTTAATTTGTTTACCAGTTTGTTTTTAAATGGAAAGAGGAGAACAAAATAAACACAGAAGTAGATAAAGAAAGAAAGAATAACAGGATTAAAAAAAAAATAGAGAGATGTTTTATTAGTCCTCATATTTGCCTAATTCCTCTTTTTTTTCTTTCATATAGCTCTGTGCTTTTTTTTTGTTAAATTTTATATTCAAATGAGCATGTTTGAAATGAATTGATCACATTCCTAAACAATAATTCATTTATAATAGCTCCGATATATCACTTTCATTTATACCAAGAGAAAATTGCCTGAGGACTATGTTTTTGTATGAGATAGCTCATTGTGATTTTGTCCTTATCATACAGAATGCCAGCCTGTCTCGAGCCATGGGTCCAATGAGAGAGTCGCTTCTGATGCATGTCTTACGCACAATGCACGAGAAAATGCCATGGTATCATGGAGAAATATCCCGGGATGAATGTGTCAGGAGATTGTTAGAGGATGGACATGAGGATGGAAAATTCATGTAAGCTTCCTTCCTTCCTTCCTTCCTTCCTTCCTTCCTTCCTTCCTTCCTTCCTTCCTTCCTTCCTTCCTTCCTTCCTTCCTTCTGTTTCCTCCTTCCTTCCTTCCCCTTCCTTCCCTCTTTCCTTCTTTTCTCTTCCTTCCTTCCTTCCTTTCCTCTTTCCTCCCTTCCTCTATTGTCGTATTTTATTTTTTGTCTCATCACAACTCTGAGAATTCACTCCCTCTGTCCTTATGTCTCTCCTCCCTCCCAACCTCTGCCTTTCCTCTCAATTACCCCTGTTTGTGTCATTTTGTAACATCACAAATTTACTCATTCAATATGTAAGTTTTCCATTCTTGCAGAATCAGAAAGCGGGCTGACAGCCAGACATTTGCCTTAACCATGAGCTGTGAGAACGCAATGCGACACTACTTCATCCTGGTCAATGATGGAGAGACATATTCCATAGAAAATGGGCAGCGCTTTAAGGCACTTGTCATCGTGAGTTGGGCAGTGACATATTTTTGAAGTGACTCTTCATATGCAAAGAAACAGATGTTAAATCTAGTCATAAAATAAGGCAAAAAGAATAAGAAAAAATGAATCTGATATTTGCATATGTAAATACATGTATTTCAGTCCAGTTATATGACAAACATGATGAGATTAACTATTGTGTGTTTAAGATATCTGTGAATTCATAGAGTAATGGAGTAATTCACAGAGTTATAGAAAAATTCACAGAATAACTTTTTCCATTCAAGCCATCTAACTCAGCTTCAGAGGCCCAGCAAAAAGAAATCACAAATTATCATAGTCTATGGAAATGATAGATTAGTCTCAAAATAGATTTGAAGAGAACTCATAGACAGTGTAAGTATTTGACCATGCATATATATATACACAGCAATGTAGTTGCACATAACCCAAACTAGCTGGGCGACAGATATCTGAAGATACTTTATTTTACTCATTTTCATGTATATTTTGTGGAAATGATTACAAACAATGGGTGATGGTTCTGAAATCATTTAAGTAACAATTCATATCTAATACAGAGAGGTAATGAATCATGATTTTCCATAAAAATAGTAAACTAATCTCGAGATAGGATTGAATGAAATTGTGCGGTCTGTGTCCTATTCCCTGGAAAAGGTGATAGGATGATGGCGATTTTTTAAATATTTTATTGAATTTTTTAATGTGCCCTGAAATGGAACCAGGCAGGTTGAAAATCTTGGCCAGTGCCACCAGTTAATTCAATTTCTAACCTATCAGATCTCCAGATTGCCATATGTTTCTTTTTAATGTATTATTATCCATTGGCGATCAGTGTCTTGAGTTTTGAGATTTCTATAAAAAAATGATGTAGATGCTATGTGCTTGTGTATTTCTTTGTGCAGTTGGTGGATCACTACCACAACAAGAGAGATGGGTTGCCTTGTAAACTGGCAATGCCCTGCATGGCTCCTGATGCCAAACATGCAACTGTAGAAAGTAAGCTTAATCTTGTTTTATTCTATAGACTTCGATCCTTATTCTTTCTTACATTTTTTCTTTCTTATATTTATCTTACTTCAGTAACATTTTATTTTATCTTATCCTAAAAGCTTTGCCTATATTTCATATATTTATCTTACTTCAGTAACTTTTAATCTTGTCTTATTCTATGAGCTTTATCTATCTTTTTTTTTATGTTTTTCATACTTACCTTAATCCATTTTATCAAGGATCACAATTGACTATCTTTAGTGCAATTCAGAAATGAAAATCTGTCTTGGAGAAATAGCTTTAAATATAAGATAAAATGCATCTTGATTTGTTTTGTAAGGTAGGAAATGGGATCCTCTCGCCCAATCCACTCCTGTCAACTCGTATCCGTATCTGTCCTTTAAAGCTTGTTATTAAGCAATTTGATTTATAACAGCTGATTCATAGGTTTCAACCATAAGCTTCAGTTTCATTTATATTTTTTAAAATATTTCAGATAGACTTTATTGGTTGTCCCGTGCAATACTCATCCTCTAGTACTTTTGTTTCAAGAATTCAAGATTATTTTTGTTTTGATTAACATGAGGATTTTTGCTTGCACCCTTGTTTCAGTGTTCTGCTGTTTCTCAGAAATATCGCATGAAATTCAGAAAACAAATCTATGAAAATCTGATTTAATTTCATTTCTTGAGGATTGTCCTTCCAGTCTGACAAGAGTTTGTAACATAAACTTGTTTGCTATTGCAGATTACATCAAATTGCACAGAAACTTGGTTGAGAAGGTAAGGAGTATGAAACAGAAGCTTTCTATGAGTTAACATATTTTTGGGGATTATTTTTCTCATGTATTGTGTTAAAATATCTGAGGTAGTTTACTGACACATCGTGTGTGCAGTACATTTTAGAAGACACTTTGAAAATGGCATTTCTATCTGCATGAAGCTAAAAAAAAGTGAAAATCATCAAAAGGAGAATGAAAAAATCAGCAAGTTGTCAGATGGTCCATTTATTTTGGTTCCAGGTTTGATCAGTGGGACTAAACATATGTTGTGTGATAGGGTGAAATGAGGTTGATTTCAAATTTCATATTTTTTAATGTATAAAGTTATTGGTGCCAGTGTATAAAGTTATTGGTGCCAGTTTAATGGGAGATTTGTGTACTTGACTTTGTTAGAAAAACAATATAGCTATGATCAGTAAAATGCTATTTATCAGTAAAAATCCCCTTTTGACATCTGACCCATTTTGTGTGAACGAACATCATGTTTGCCATTTTTCAGCATGTGCCATCCATCCCTTTTATGGATTTTTTATGGAGTTAAATTACAAACTAAACCCATGAGATCCTTGTTTCAGTCCATTCATACAGACAAAAACTCTAGCAAAAAAGCTGTATTGTATCAGATTTGTTTTGATGATCATCCCTGAAGACAAATTATTATTATCATTTTTTTTTCCATGAAATGGAAGGCCTCCCTGTTGTTGAAGTTTTGTATGTATAATGTTCTATTGCACTCTCAGTTTTTCAAGTGTTGGTTATGGTTTTTATAAGCTTTTCAACCTCCTGTAGTGGTGGTTATCTCAGCTGTCCACAACCGTGGTAAAAAAATAACATAATAATATAATTATGTCAAGTGAATATAAATTTTTTAAGTGTGGAAATGAAAGAAACCACAGCAATAAAACAGAAACTTCATAATATGAATTATGACACTGAGTTTGTGATTTCAGAAGGCATGTCTGTAGCTAGTTTTGTACATAATTTCTATCTAATGAAGTGTTAGAGGTAGAAAACATCTTTCAGAAGACCTCCTGTTAGATCAGGATGTCCAATAGTTCATCATCATGTCCTCCATAACAAAGTGTATGATTTCAACATGTTGATATAATGTTTTCAGCCTTGTGTAAATGTGACAAGAAAATCGAACCCTCCGCCAACCCCCCCAGAGCGCCCGGCTGAACCACCACCTGTACCGAATCGAACCCCTATCAATTGTAATGGAGATTCTGCAGGGTCTGCGGCATCGTCTGTAAATAGACCGAGTTTTGAGCGGGAGAGTGTTTCATCCTTTGAGGAAATAGACGAGAGCCCCCACAGTAAGGATAATTCTTTCATTCTATTCATTCTGAACATATTATTAGGTGATATGGTGAAAAAGAGAATGATTATATATTATCTTGTGGAGATGTGATACTATGAAATAAGACAATATTCTGCCATGCAGGTTTGATCAGATTAAATAAGAGAATATTTTGTTGTAGAGATTTGATAACATGAATAAAGAGTGTATAACTGTGGGTATTTGATCCAATGAATTAAAGAATATTCTGTCGAGAAGATTTACTCAGATGGAATAAAAAAGGTATTATGTTGTAGGGATTTAATAAGATGAAATAAGAGACTATGTTGTGGTAGGGATTTAAGATGGAGAAAGAATTGATTTTGTGTTGGAGATTTGATATGATGAAATAAGGGAATATTCTGTTGTGGAGATTTGATAGGATGAAATAAGAGTAGTCTGTTGAACAGATTGAAAAGATTAAAAGACTGTTCTGTTGTGGACACATGATAAGATAACAAGTGAGTTCTCTCTCATAGAGATTTGATGGGATGGGAGAAGAGAATTGTTAGTCACCTCAATAGCTAATTCTCATGTACATCAGCATGGATGACATGGTAACACATCACTTTTTAATAATGAAGCACTAAAATTTCTTATCAAGCAAATGCATCAGTATATTGATATGAATTGAAATCAACTGTGTTTAAGCCACACGTTCATCACAGTTACTCTACAACTACATAAATTTTCTGAGGTTTGAAAATAAAGATGTTAGCCATATCACCATTACATGATATACACACTAATTACAAAACCGATTTCCCATAATTTATATCCCTGATATGCAAATGTCATATAGCATGAGCTCTGTCTCTAATACTTGAAACAAAGTTTTGAACAGCAATTTAGGTCTTTGTTGTTGTTGTTGTGTTGGGATTTAATGACACATCAGCACAATTACGGCTATAAGGTGTCAAACATGGTATGATACGTTTACATGCAAGAAGAAGAGAGGAAAAAAATGGGG
Source organism: Peronia verruculata (assembly GCA_038406235.1). Lineage (NCBI taxonomy): Eukaryota > Metazoa > Mollusca > Gastropoda > Systellommatophora > Onchidiidae > Peronia > Peronia verruculata. The sequence goes on from JBCAUA010075626.1 coordinate 13,560, forward strand.
CAGAAGACAGGAGCAAGGAAAGAGAGAGAGAAGAGATGTCTTCCATTAGGTCTCTGTCAAAGACGATGAATGGCATTTCACTCCAGGGATTTTTGGACAGCATTGCAGAACTAATTTTTCATGATTACTGACTTTGATTTTACATCAGATATTGCCATTTGACAATTCCTTGACCATTTGCTACAATGTCTCTACAATACCTCAATATTGTCTACCATATAAAAATAACATATTCTTTAAACCTGCTTTGTGTAAACACAATTTTTGTCCAGTTTTCTTAAAACAGTTTTAATTGACTTGGAACCCTCTGGAGAGAGACATTCTATAGTTTTAGCCTTATTTCCTCTCAATTGATCTTCGTTTTGGTGAATTTATAATACTTTTACTATTTTGATAAGAAATGATTGTCCCACCCCATGTGGAGATACTCACTTTGAACGTTGACTCCTGTCACTGCATTGTTGATGACATGCTATTTTCTCAACAAATCCCTCATTGTGAACAACAGTGTATACAAAAAAGTGAACAAAATTGTTGGAGGAGATCATGAGTTTCTCTATGCCCTGTACCAGGAGAGCTGTGGCTCAAAGCATTACATAATTCAGGAAGATTGGGTATACATACTTTATAATCATTTGAAATATTCAGAAAGAAATGGACATTTTGTTTCATTTTAGAACAACCCCAAGTGACACTCTTATCATCAGAGGTGATTTTTTTGTCTCTGCTTTGTTCTGATGTTGTCCGTGACATTTTTGTCCATATGTATGTGCAGATGTGTCTTCCATGCTTATTGTATTTCATCAACTAAGAATGGAATTTCCTTTTGAGAACAGATAGTTTATCTTATCTTATCTTTTCTTATCTTTCACACCTACATCATTTCTCAAGAAAGCATGACAACTAGTAGTATTTATATTTCTCTCTTGTTGAGCGTCGCATTTCTCTTCTTTACTTCAACAGCACCTTTGGGTCCGAGTTTGTCTAATGAAGAGGCCCAAGAACTTGAGAACGACTACATAGATATTAGAGGTGCTGTCATGTCTAACGAACTGACTGCAGAGCAAATCACACTGGAGGGAAAACTAGGTAAGTCATCACCTGATCTGAGACAAAAAAGATAATATATCACACAGTGTATGTCAAGGGTGGGCAATAATTATTTATGGCCTGCGGACTGTATGCAGCCTACCTCAGTGTTTTCTGTAGCTTGAAAAAGCTTGTGTAAAAAAAAATATATCAGATCTTAAAAGTTTGTAAAGTGGTCATGGCTACATTTGTCTCATTAAATTACATATTCTGGCTGATTTTAAATTTGCAGAAAGAAATTCAAGGAAACTTTTTCTGTATAGTGCTCTTGTGTCATGAAATTTACTTTTCGCCTTGAATGAAATGTAATGTTGAGTAATAAATACGATCAATTTTAGAAGATACAGTCCTCTGCTAACCATGCCCTCTCGAAGTGGCCCCCAGGCCACAACAACTATCCACCCCATTCAGTCTTTTGGAATGCAATTATTCTGTATCGTTGGTGATGAGAATTTTGGATGCAGAAGCTACAAGTCGTGAGCTCAGTTCTTTATTGTCCTATCTCCATTGAGGGCGATTTGGAGATATTTATGTCATGTGAAAAAAGGATAGTAAATCTACCATATACTGTGGTCATTTCACTGATCACTTGCCCAAACAGGTGTATTTTGAAAATCATTTTGTCCTGTTGCCAAACACAACTCATCAATTTTCTCAAAATGTGAAAAATTGAGTTAGAGCAACATAGAACCGAGCTCGCAAAATGTGTCTGGGCCCGCAGAAATAGGGAACAGAAGACTCGGGATTGAGATCCAAGCTGGTGAAGATGTGTGCGGATAGAGTTTTACTGAAGCCGACCGATGAAGAAAATACCAATGAGTTAATAGATAAGAGTCTAATAAACAAGGTCAAGTACACCAGCCTGATGTCTTAATATAGTACATCCAGCTGAGACCACTGAGATGGAGAAACCGATGGGTGATGTGGGACTTTGTTATTGGCCAATGGTGAAAGGGGCATGTGGCAGATTCTGAGATAAAACCATCAGTTTTTGTTGTCAAACAAAAGAATAACATAATATTAAAAAGAAAAATATGTGTTTATGTTTGTTTTTTTTTGTCCAGGCTCTGGTCAGTTTGGGGAGGTCAAGAAAGGAAAATGTCAGCTGGGTCGCAAGATTGTCCCAGTGGCAGTCAAGACACTGAAGAATAATGATCCTGCAGGAGAGGTAAGCTGCCTTGTCCATCACTCATGATTGACTGATTGATTCATTGATTCACAGTTGGATGGAAGATCTAACTTTAAGAATAGAGGCTAATAAAGTTAAGATGGTTTACACCCTCCCTTTTTTTTTTTTTTTTTGGAGGGATCCTTCAGAGAACTAAACATAGAAAAAAAAACCAACAACAAAGAGTTTAATTAAATATTGCCTTTGTATAATTTTCAGAGAGAAATTCTAAGTGAGGCAAAGGTGATGAAAAAGTTGGATCATCCCCACATTGTCAGAATGATAGGTAAGAAGATGTCTGCGTGTCTTACACCAGAGCAAATGACTCAGAAGTCGCTCTGGGCAATTGCAAGTTACAGCCTTTTTAATTATTTTCTGACTCAGTTACCAAATTAATTTGTTTCAGGCAAGAAAAGGATGAAATTTCATTTTGTCAAAAACAAATAACAAATTTTGGTAGCTCAGTCAGAAAATAGTTAGAAAGGGTCGTAACTTGAAATCTCCGGGTGCGACTTCTGACTCTTTTGCCCGGGGTGCGAGACATATATTATGTTTGATGGCCGTGACTCATCGCAGTTTTTAAGAAGAAATATAGATGTCTATGTACCAATGTTATATGCAAAATTTCAGATGAATCCATTCAGCAGTATTTGAGTCTGTAAGCTTGTTATGGGTTTTGTTGCAGATTTATAGCATAGATTAATATACTCCCTTCAAATCTGATTGTATATGTATAATATAAGCTGCTTTCATAGACAAACACATACCGTCGGTGTCATGCTCTAACCGCGTAACCAGAAAAATTTGAATTTTTTTTTTTTTTTAGCTGAGGATAGCCAGAAACCTACATACATAGATGTTCAAAATTAAATTGTCATGAGAACACAGAATAGCATGTGGTATAATCAAAGACGCCAGAAAAATTGTTTTACAAAATGAAATTTAGAAATAATACAGTTTTTTTAGTCTCCTGAAAGAAAATCCCAAATCCAGTTACTCAGTTAGAGCATGACACCAACGATATATAGAATATATTATAGACATAGTATAGATGATATGCTTGTGATATATAGGAGGACACTCTGTATTTCTCATGATGGAATTGAACTAAAAGCATAGCAGTTCATAGAAATGTTCCATCTTGTTAAATTGTACGATGTTAATCTTTTCTATATCTGACAGGTGTGTGCAAAGGTGAGAGCCTAATGCTGGTAATGGAGTTGGCAGAATTGGGACCATTGAAGAAATACCTGGAGAAACATCCGTAAGTCACGTCACTTGTGGCACCTGATCATTGTCATATGTGTCACATCAGCGGTGTAACGGAATATCAAGAAGAAGTTGGGGGGGGGGGGGAGAAGGCTGTAAAGTGAAGGAGAAAAAAAAAAAATAGATAACTTTATCATCCACCAAATGTAGAAATTTTTTGTACTTTGTTAACAAGCTGAATCCAAATTTTGTACTTTTAGTCCTAAAACTTAAGCATATTGTTAATAAGGATTGACCTTGCATTCTTTACATACCATCTTCTTGCAAATACACACTACAACAGCACATAGAAAGTTCCAGCATTCAACAATGAGACCACAAAACTGTTTAAATAAAGTGGTAGATGTGCTAAACAAAAACTTTTACTTTTTTATCACAGATGGTATAAAACTGTTTTTATATCGCTGTCGTTTTGATTTGCTGTGCTGTGATCTTACTTTTTGTGATGAGAAGAGATGGAAGGGGTCATCTGTTATTTTTTTTATCTTGCTTGAACAGTTCATATGTGAATTGCTCACCTTTAGCAGCAACATAGACTTTTTTGGCTGTTCAGGAATGTCAATGTTCCAGCCTTGCTCAGAAAACCGACTTTCTGCTGAGCACCATCTTTTCAATGTTTTTTTCTTTTTTTAATTGGTTTGCTAGAGTGTCGTTCCCCTTGCCTCAGCAAGCTAGTTGCTATTCCTGGCAATACGATGCATATACAACAAAGAAACATAAATAAATACATTTACATCAGCTTTACAGATCTGCTGTAACCACTAAGGGACAAAAAAGACTAAGTGGTGAAAATGCTTCCTACTTTTCCATGAAAACAATTTGACATCTCTGGTCATTATAAATTTTGCAGATATTCAGAATTCCCTGTTATTTTTTTATTTGTTTTTTTGTCAGATCCCCCCTCTCTCCCTTTTCTTTTTCACATTGCCCTTTAGTGAAATTTTACATACACTGTCACAGAATCTCTGTGGTAAGACATAGAATGGGACAGATTGTACTTATCATGAAAACAAAATGACAGCCCATTTCTTGAGTCACTCTATGAAGCAACTCTCTCAGAAAATGAGGTGGCAAATCATCCAGCTTTTCTTGCATAGTCCATAACATGAAGCCATCATGTAAATGTGTGAAATTGTAAATGGAATAGTTCCATATTCAGACATATTATTCATTTTAATTTTTTTTTTACAATCTTTAATTGTCCAATTTCTACTAGTATATGGATATTTATGTGCTTTTCTTGGTATGTTTTTAGTTGAATTTAAACTCATAAATGTATTCAACCATGCTAGGTACAATGTAGGCGTAATCGTGTAGATGTGCCACTGAATCCCCACACACACACACACAAATTATCGTCCCTGTTTTCCTGAATGTTTGCCAGGGAAATGAAGGTCTGGCACCAGATGGAGATGTTGGAACAAATCTGTGATGGCATGATCTACCTAGAGTCACATGACGTGGTCCATCGAGATCTGGCCACTCGCAATGTCCTGCTGGTCACAGAGCACTTTGCGAAAATCAGTGACTTTGGAATGTCTCGAGTCATCAACGACAACGACTATTACCTTGTGAGCATCATTGATATGTCAGATGAATCTTGAAGTGGCCTGTGATTACTCCATCAGTCATTGTAGTCAGAGACTCATAGAAACCAGTAAAAGACACATGATTTTGGGTTTAGCCATGAAAGTTTATTGTATTTATTGTAACTTTGATGCACAAGTGACCCACACTTCTGTAACTGAGGTTCAGACTTATGTTGTTGACAGATTCATTTTTAAATCTCTATGTCAATTATTGACATAGACCCTCTTGGATGTGCCATAATTGTAGAAATGCCCTCAAATGTGATGCAGCTACATAAAAATATGGTGTTGTTGTTGTTATTTTTTTGGTCCAGTGATCTCAGGGCTCAGGCTCTTCGATCCAATCCCATATTTTGGAAGGTTCAGCTGCTAGGGTTTTCCATGTAATGCAATGTATGTGTTGGATCTTGGAGTAGAAAGGACACAAGGATATAAAAAGTATCTTTTATTTGTTGGCTCATATTTTAGAATTAGATATGTAGGTAATGTATCATCATATCAGAATTAAATTGTCCTAACTATAGCAATTTTATATTGTAGATAAGACAATTTAATTCTTGGGTAACAATATAGTCCCTTGAATTTGTTCTGTAGATGTGTTCCCACCTTTTGTTACATGTACAGTTGCATCTTCTGTTGACAGGCTCACGGTCCAGGTCGATGGCCCCTCATGTGGTACGCCCCGGAGTGCCTGAACTATCACAAATTTGACTCCAAGTCAGATGTCTGGAGTTTTGGCGTCACCATGTGGGAGATCATGTCCTTTGGAGCCAGACCTTATGATGTGAGTAATCCTCTGTCCATTTTGTGCATGGTCCGCTATTTCTCTGCAGTGTACACTGTTTTAATTCATTCTTCTCATAACTCAGGGCTGCCAACAATTTTCAAATTTATCATGATTATTACGATTGTTTGGGTTAAGTACAAAATTACGGTCCTAGTTTCTACTGCTACGGCTGTCTTGTGATTTGTGTCTTAAGGGGAAATATTGGTCATTTTTATGATATGACTACATCTAGATAGTTCAAGTGTTAGGATTGCAGGTTGGCCTACATGCAATACTAATTGATAAAAAATTGTATATCAACATTAACTTATGTGACGCTGTGGTCAGTGAAATCTTATTCTCTTGATAAAAGCTTCTAATCATTGTGAAATTTGAGAGGTCAGCTCTTTTAACTTAGCAAAAATGCTGAGAATTTATTGATAAACATCACTGACTGATGTAGGTGACTCCTAGTCACCAAAATCAAGCCATGGCCATCACAGTTAGTGACTGTTTGGATATACTCAGTGCTGTAGAACCCTCAGGCACATGGTGCTCTTAAGCCTTGACTAGCAAGAAACTTAGGAGATGGAAAACTCCTAACTCAAACCTGCTTGGAGAGAAATAGGCCCCACCAAGTCAAATTGTCAATCCAGACTTTGGGATGAGTACATTTAGTATGACCACTGTACTACGTATCCCAATAGATTACTCCAGATAAAATTAGCCGTCAAGAAAAAGACAAGGATCACTGATTTGATAAGAAACAGATGGAAGAAAAGGACAACCTGAATTTTTGCTGATGGTAATTAGTGACAATGTCTCTTTTATTTCTTCAGAGAAAAAAGGCAATCGAGATTCTCCAGTTCATAGAGGCTGGGAACAGACTACGCAAGCCTAGAAACTGTGATGATCGTATCTATGACATTATGCTATCCTGCTGGCATAAGAGGTAACATTTCTTCAATTTTTGTACTTTCTGGGTTTTAAGTTTTGCTTATAAAACAAACTAGAATTAACTAACATTCTGTGAAAGTAATAATTTGTTTTTCTTGTTGTTGCCAGGTGCAAAAGTTTTCTTGTGAAAATTTTGCATTACATCTCTGCCAAGATGATCAATGAACTTTAGTATATGTATGAAATGAAAAAGTACCACTATCATATTTCCCTGGGCTGTAAAAAACTATGCATAGTGGTCTCACTGTTAGGTTAAAAAAAAAAAAAAATAGAAGGACTCGCCTGTCTAAAACCTATCTTGACTGCTCAAATTAGTTGATTGTTACAGTTCATTAGGGATTTGTCCATGCAAACAAGAACAGCTTTCTTCATTGTTTGTATCGTTAACGGGTACAGAGTTCAGGAAGGAACTGAGTACATCATCATAAATATTTAGATCAAAGAATCACGAGGGCCATGTAATGTCTAATGTCTAGATAGGAGAATCTTACTATGAGATAAATTTTAAAGACAAGATTTTCAAATGCCACACAGCACAGATCAGATAGTAAATAGAGCTTGTGATGACGGCTTTTGTGATTGTTAATGAGTGTAGCTTTACCTCTGGCTTAACTTCCAAACCCGAACAAAACAAGAGAAGTTTGCTTGCAGGTACCAATTAAAACTGAAATTCATCCCGTCTCTTGTGTTGCCTCTGGAAATCTTTTTGTTTCAAATTCAGAAACAGAGTCAGTTTAGCTCAGTTTCTTTGTAACATTGTGGTATGTGCCATTTTCCTTGCTGGACAGCTGATTGCAGCATCGTTTAAAGGGATTATAGAGAAAGCACTGCCTCTTTTCAACTTAGCATAAAAAGAAAAAAAAATGTGACATACTATTCAATGGGAGGAACAACCAAACTAAAAGAGGAAACTGATTCTTTGCAATTTTGAGAAGTAATATGGATGTAAAATTTAGTCTACCATTGTTAAACTTTTGTTTTCTTTACCAGCAAAGAGGAGCGTCCCTGCTTCAAACAGCTTAAGCCAATGTTGGAGAAACTACGCAGTGAATATGAACGGAGTCACAGATGAACTTCCATCTTACAACACAACAAAGTCAAAGTTTGAGTGGGTTTGGTGTGTTGCATGAGACATCCTGATGTCCTTTACCAGTTGTATAGTTTCCTGGATCTCAAGGTTCTGAGAAAACTACATTCCACCTAGTCATGGAAAGCTCAAGAATTTACCTGTGTTTTAATCCTAGAAATGCCAAAGGCTCCATCTGATTAAAGATTTTATTTATCATTTGTTTGCAGTGGATCCCCATTCAAACACTACATGGTGTAGAGACAGAATTTTTACATTATCATCACGATGATTCTACAAATACATTAAGTCATTTTTTTAAATTATTTTTTTTTTAGATTTTGAATTGCAATCCAAGCTATGGTCGTCACCTGACAAGTAATCTAAATACAGATGTAGAGACCAGGACCAGTGAGAGATTATCTAGACCTGTTAGACTTACGGCCTGATGGTCTGGAATTTAGCAGGTGTCAGCAATCTCACAGACTGATTTAATGTATATCAGATTCATCATTTTAAGTGTTATTATTTCACCAGTCTGAAAGTTAAATTAGAAGAAAAATGTGGAATCCTCACTTGTATCTTAGTTGGAGAAAAAGAACAAAATTTTGTCCATAATGCTTTGCAATACCACGACATCATCTGCCAAATAAGTATAACACATTATCAGGGCAGCCTCTCTTGTGCGGATGGATTGTTTTCATTTTTCTCAAAACAGCTGAAACTGACCTGGGCCATTGTGGAATGACCGAGATGTTATATCACCCCCAAAATATGAACGGCTATTCCTTGAACTGCTGAGAATTGTTGCTATATTTATCATGTAGGCAGCTTGCAGTAACGAGCTTACAAGAGACGGGACATACTCTACAGAATGACGTGGTTTATCAGAATACCCACAACCAAAGTGTTAATGTGTACAGTGGGTGAGTTTTCATAGTCATGACCAGACAACCTGAACAACAGGATCTCAGCACTCAAGGAAATAACTGTGTATATAGCAGTCCCATAGGAATTCTAACACTCAAATATTTTAATCCAACGTTTCTAGGGTTAATCAGAACCTTGAGACTGGCTGCATAATATTTGTTTTCTTCACATCTCAAATTCCAAGAGAGGGAATTCCCAGAACCTGGATGAGTTGTCAGCATTTTCTCCCTCTACTAACCAAACTTTTATGTTATATTCTTTCAAAACAGATGTGTTTAAATGCTTCTTACTTCAATGTTGAATTACAGATGTGGAATAAATCAAATCAGTATTGTTTTAATAAGGAAATGTACAGGATCAATTTATGTTTTTCTTTCCTTATAAAGTGGTTTTCCCTTCTTCAGGTGATACAGTGCACATGATCTTGTTGCATGAACACAGAAATCCAGGATGGGTGTATGCCACAGATATGGGTCATTGTTTTTGACACCACCATGACTAAAGTCAATGAGACAGAGAACAGATGTGTTCCATAATGCACATGTAGTAGGGGTGGGCGAGCAGTACATTTTTTGTACCAAGCGGAAAGCTCGGGAAGTCGCCCTAATTCCCGCTGGGATTGTTCCGGGGAAGAGAAGTCAGTACCGAGAAGCCGACTACTTGGCGTTACTTGACTTCAAGACAAGCAGGACCGGCCGAGACCAAGAAGGACTGGCCAATAGGGGTGGGTGAGCAGTACCGGTACATTTTTTGTACCGAGCGAACAGCTCGAGAGCCAAAAGCTGAGCACGACTGGGTGTTGTCAGCTTCCTTTGAAGATGGCTTCAGGCAGAGAGTAAATGCAGTGAATTACTACTTATGTAAATCATAGCCCCCCCCCCCAAAATAGTTACAGATTTGGAATCAGTGTGTCTATATTAGGGCGGGCTTTGTGTACACATCTCGATTTGACGCTTAATAAAAAAAGATAACACTTTATATTTATCTCTACCCTAGATCTAGTACATGTAGGCCGTACTAAGATTGCTGGCACGTGAGCAGAAATTTCTCTCTTGTCGTGTCTCTGCTTCCCGGTGGCGATTTCCTGTTTCTCGTTTGATTTCTCTTCTCGTGCAACTTCTCTTCCCGCTGTCGGGCAGTGGATCACTTCCCCGGAAGCCAAGGTCAAGGCTTTGCCCGCGAAAAATGAGTATTCGTTTCGTCTTGTGCCCACTCCTAATATGTAGGCGGGAGATTTTGAATGACACAAGACAGTTGATGTTTGCTTGTTAGGCTTATGTATTATTGTTGATATTGTTGTCACTGTTGTTATTATTATTGTTATTTCTGTTTGGCTTATGCAGTTTGATAACATGGTTCATTCAGTAATGGTCGTTTTGTTTTCATGGGAGTTAATTTTGAAACATAAATATCTCTGCACTGATTAGCTGTACAGAATTTTTTTTTTCATTAATGAGCCTAAAATTTTGTTCCATTGTCACCTACTGCATGATGTATTTGATATCAGTACCAGACCTGTTTCACGTGGTCACACAACATTTGCATGCATTGTGAGTTTCTGTTGTTTCCCACGCTGTGTATTGTCATGTGTCTAGATGAGTTTTTCGTACTTGTTTTGTATAATATTGGTAGATATAGCAAGTGACATTTTGTTATTGTGATAATTTCCCATAAGTACTTACCTGGCTCAGGGCTCTGAGTCATATGCTGACTGAAAGGAAGTCTTTACCTCATTTGTCTTGAGCCTAGCACAAATGAGTCAAGTTGCGTTGAGCAATTTTGAGCTACACCCCTTTTTAACTATTTTTTACTCAAAATTTTCACAATACGAAAATCTAATCTTTTTTAACCTGAAGTAATAGAAATTTTTGGCAACCTAGTCTGAAAATAATTAAAAACGGCCATAGATCGAAATCACTAACGGGACTTCTGACTCATTTGCTCTGGGCTCAAGACATTTGTGTACAATGTGAAAGGCTGTCGTGCATCAGAATGACTACACAGCATTGAATCTTTTCCTGAACATGGATAGGTTAGAGCCTCACTGCTGTGAGCTTGATGTGCTTTCTGACACACACATTTCTCTACTTACAGAGGCACATCAAAATTTTGCCAAAGTGGAGCAGAGAAAGGATTTTCTGCTGTGTTTTTCTGGGAGAGAAAAGAGTGAAAACTCGCTGTAGATATTTCAAGAGAAATGAGACTGCGATACCATTTTATCCTGCAGCTTGTAATAGAAAAATGGATAATCCACGTAGTTCTTTTTTTCAGCATTATTTTGTTTAAGAGCCGTGGATCATTTCATTTTAATTTGCACATCAGTGAGCTGCTCGTGGTTCTGTACAAGAGTTTGATCCCGTGTATTGTGGCATTCAAGTCGTTTTGTTATTTTATAGCAGAAAGAGCCATTTTTCCATCAGCCAGTTTATTTTCCTTTCCCTGGAAAATGAGGCCTTATAAATAGTAGCTATAAAGAAGGGCACAAAAGTTTCACTTGCGTTTTACTCATTAGAGACGTGAAACAAAAAGCTGTGAAAATTGAAAAACAGTATTGTGATGAGGAAACATCTGTTTTTCATTACAATATGAACTTTTCAGAATTCACAGTTAAGGTATGTTTTCAAAAGGGAAAGAGATGTGATCTTTGTTCGCAACTTTTGTTTGTATCTTATGTTTCAGGCAGGGAAAAGGAATTTGGCTGGAGGAAAGATGGCTCTAATATTATTTATTGTGATCATGCATGAAAGGTTACACAGATGTGTCATTCTAATACTATTGAATATAAACAGTGTCTGCGGAGATATAATCTTTTCATGGCTGGGAACAAATCCGAAAGGAGAGCACCAGCAGATCTGACACACTGTGGTAAAACTGTCAGTGGGATTGGTATGGGATCTGTGTCTTCAGTGCTTTCATACTTCAGGAAAGTTTTTGTTTTATGCTATTTGTTGTATAAAATGCTGTAAGGAAATTTTGTATTATTTTTGCTGGGTGTCATTTGTTATGCATGGCATACTTGACACATGTATATTTTGTATATGTTACTTTTATGAATATAACTCTTACTGATTTGCAAATGAAGGATTCCTTATAGAATAAGCATTGCTTGATCGAGCTTTATGCTTTCCTCAACTAATTCTATTTATTAGTAGATAAGATGATTGATTCAGTAAAGTTGATGTCAAATGAAAATCATTGTCATTAGCCAGAGGCTGTGTCTATTTTCTGTCCTGCTTCGTTTCTGCTGTGTTGATGGACTTTATAGTTTTGTTCCTCAGCATTCATGCATGAATTTTAATTTGACTACTTGTAATTACAACCAATGTGCACAAATAATGTTAAATAACATATGCATAACTCATCTAACTTTTGACTGCAGCTTATTAGGTGCATAAACCACAAGGTATTGATTTTTTAATTTTTTTTTTACTCTGAGTGAAAACAGCAGCTCGATATTTAGAAATTAGAACAACTTCGAGTGACTTGAATCATTGTTTGTGCATCTTAAGTTATTGTAACTGTTTTACCATACTGGCATACATCCTCTTAATTTTTTAATATTGAGGAAAAAAGTGTACAGCACAAGCCATTTGATGAGTTATGCCATTATGATTTTATTGAATCAATATATTATTCTATTTGCATATTGTTAAAAATGACATTATTAGAAAATTCTTATCCATTGCATTGTGGCGTAAGTCTGACTCCTGCCATTACCATAGTCAAGTGATGACATGTTGATTTGTATGTCCAAATGGACATGGTCACACAGGGCCATTCATAAGGAAAAAAAAATGACTGACACCCACCCAAAACTTGCTACCACTGTGAATTGAAGTGTAATGAGTTGTCTCTATTGATGTTACTCTACCAAGCATAATACTTAAAGCTGAGACAGCATATGCAGGTTTTTTTTATGTATATGCAAACTGAGATGTCTATTTTTACTAATTTTTACATGATCCGTCTGTTTGTTCCATGCAAATCACATATTTTTTTTTTACAGTGATGTTATTTATTACTCTGCTTATTTACATACGAGTTTTGTCTATTACTGCAAACAAATGCTCCTGAATGAGATATATAAATACAAAAATATAAAAAAATTGATTTAGACAAACAGTATAAGAAAATGTGATTAATTTTTTAAAAATCCCTTGCACTTACCTTAACCCTAGCAATGTCAAAAAAGCCGATCTGATAAAATGCTCACTTTCATACTTTGTGTTTAAATTCCTTTTCAAATCAGACTCCTACATATGCCTCTCAATCAGTCAGAATGAATTGTAGGAGAATTTCCCACCATTTTGAGTTTGCCTGTCATATTCAGCCTTAACTCATTCACTTTTGTGTGATTAAAAAAAGTTGGGAATTAGGTTGATTGTAGTTAGAGATATTGCAAATTTAAAAAAACAGGGATGACTCCTCAGCACGGGCTTAAATCAGGAGAAAAATAGGGGAACTGAATTGTTTAACACTTTAATCTATGTATTCACCTTTGCAATATCCTAACATACTTGTCAGATCCATTGAGAGCAATATTTTCTTATTCAGAGATATGGTCTTTCAGTTTGTGCAGTATAAAGCCAGCTATAACAGACCACCTTTGTCACATTCAGTTCCTATTTCTGTGCTCAGATCAATAACTTACATCTCATTCTGATTGGTCATGAGACATATCACCGTCATTTCTCGAACTGGCATAAGATAACATTGTTTTGGAAACTGACATTTCTAGTTTTTTTTTTCTGGCATTCTAGGGTAAACAAAACAACAGCAACAAAAAAAAAGATGCCATATCAAGACTGAAACATCTGTCTATCTCAGATTGTAATTTATTTTCTTTATGTTAATGTAAAGAAGCCAGAATTAAATACTGGCATTAAAATTGACTAATGTGCTGAAAAGACCTGTGGTTCAGTCAGAGTTCTTCATTTTGATGGGTCGATGTGAAACCCTGCCATACTACAGTCTCTCCATTGGAGACCATCAGTTACGCTAGGCCATCAATGTATTGCTTGCTCTTTGCATGGCTGCCTTTGCTGACATGTACAATGTTATTCAAGTGAGAAATGTTAAAGATCAAGTGTAAGTACAAGTATATTTCTAGTGAAGCAGTTTTTGGAACAGAGGAACTATATGTAGTATGCAAATATTGTTACTTATTCCTGGCAGTAAAACTTAACATTGGCCTTTGCTATTCAGCATTATTATTATACCAGATCTTAGTCTCTGTATTAATCAGATTGGTCAGAAAGTCTTTGGTATGGCAATTGGAAAGCAGAATGAGGTAAAATATATTCTCTCATTCAAATAGTTTTCTCCATCTAAGGCTATTACTAACCCTAAACCTTACACTGAATAAGCCCCTCATTTCCAGAAGGTTTTAAGGAGGGCACTTTTTGAAGCTTCTAGAATGAAACATACTGAAGTCATATTTCATACAATTTTAGCCAAGGTTGAAAAAGTCCAACTAAAAAAGAAAAAAAAAAAGTATTCAACATTTGAAATGTAAAATTAGAATAAATAGAATACATCTGTCCTCATAAAAAAAAAAAACAAACTTTTTTTTTCCTTCTCAAGATAATTCTGTCAGAGTGGACTTACATATTTTTCATTCTACTATCTTTGTTTGGTTTTGAATCAACTGCTCGGAAAACAATCCAAGTTATTCTTAATTGATCAGAGTCAATCTTTCGTGAAAGAGTCTGATTATTTGATTATTGATGTGCCACAGCTGATTGGATTGCAGAGGCAAACTGACTGTCAGGAGTGAAGAGAAAATGGCCTGAAATTCTGAGATTTTGGACTCATCAGCCATTGTGATTTTATTTCACATTGGACTTGGCTGTGGGAAGTTGCAGAATGTTGATTGTTTCAGACTTTGCACAAAGAAAACAAGACACAGTATTATGGTGTTGGATGTAAACAAATCTCTGGTAGATGTAACATCACATCAGCCAAGCTGCCTCTGTAATAAGCCATGAGAAGAAACTGTCCAATGTTATTAGTAACAATAGAATGATCCGTAAAGAGTAAAATGTAACCATGGATGTCATACTTCCGACTTTAGTCGGAATTTGGTCTTTCCTACTTTCGGCTGATCAACTGCCGACTTTTACTGAATCCACAAGACAAGTGCAGTTTTATAATAATTTGCAATACAAATTTCGCACGATGACAACAGTGAACCAGAAGTACAAAAGAGTTATCCTCATAGATACCTTGAACGGAGGGTACGCAGTGGCTCAATAGGTATGGCGTCTGCTTATGTTGTGGCCAGGATTGACTATTGGGTTCTGCATCGGGGGATGACAGGACACGAAGATCGAAAACCTGCATTTTTTTCAGTGACTCAACGGTCCCTGGCTTCCTGTGGATAGGGAAGCCTGATGTCTAGCCTTCTCAGATAAGGGCGAATATATTTCAGAGGTCCTGTGTGTACGTTATGCATGTTAAAGAACCCATGGCAGTTGAAAATCGATGTAAGAGTAGGCCTGAGTGCTGCTGTGGGGGCAAAATTTCCAAATTCCAAATTTCTACCTACAAATTTCTCAGCAAAAATTGACAACTTCTAAAAAAAGCTGGGATAATCCTGTCTTTTAGAATTGAAAGGCTTAAGAAAAACAACAACAAAAAAAAAAAAAGTGGGCCCATAGTGGCTCTGTGCTTTGGTGTCTGCTTCAGGGTGAAAACAACATGTCGATGAGTTTTGCAGGTTCTGGCTGACTTGCGGGTCCTCCATTGGGGGGGGATGGAAGAATATGAAGATCAAAAGACCTACATTTTTTCAGTGACTCAATGGTCCCCTGACTTTCTCTGAGTAGGGAAGACCACGTCTAGCCTTCTTGGATAAGGGCGAATATATTTTGGATGTCCCGTGTGTACGTTATGCATGTCAAAGAACCCTTGACAGTTGAAAATTGATAGGCTATGTGCCGTTGTCCGGGCAAAATTTCCAAATTCCAAATTTCTACCCACAAATTCTCAGCAAACCAGGCAACCACTTTAAAGCCCAGATAATTGTACTTTTGTAGGGTTGAAAGGCTTACGAAAATCAAAAAGACAAAAAAAATGTGCCCACTGCTGTGGGAGTAAACTCAGACTGATTAAAGTTCATCTTTTTTCCACTCCCTCAATGACACCAGCTTCAGTGTAGTCAGTTGTGTTACTTTTGTCCATATTATTTGTTGAGAGGAAAATTTCATATTTGTCTTTAAAAGTAGGAGAAACTGTTTAACAGTCTAGACTAATTGGAATATGGCTAGGTTCTAGATTTTAAATTGAATTTTTCTTAGTTTAATAAGTGGTGTGATTTTTTTTTGTTTTTTTGGTTTTGAATGTAAAGCATTTATTAGCTAAAGAAAGTCTCAGTGAGTATGGAAGGGATAATGTGCTCGGTTCATTGCAATTTATTGGATACTAGTGTATGCATGATTTATATATTTATGATAAAACTTTATTTCTTTGATTCCTTAAGGTGCCCACAGTAGTATGGAAACAACAGTGCGTCATTTTTACAGGCGCATATTTTTGGATCCATGCAACACAATCTCTGATAAAGCTTTTTGGGTTAGTCGAGTACTGAAGCCATGGCCTCTTGTCTTTCAAGCACGACTTCTTTACATTTTGTATGCTGGACATTTTTCAGGTCAGATATATTGTGCGGGCTCAAACAGATATTATAATGCCATACTGTGGTTCTTCACTCAGGCTATTGATATTAAAGTTATACTTTTGCTTTTCCACTTATCGTATCAGTATTACCAGGTTGATATCTTTCCTTTCATTGCTCTTTCTTGTACTGTATATGCAGAGTGACATGTCATAATGATAATTAATTCTGTGTGACAGCCTTGTCTTAAAATAATTTTGTCTGAAATGAATGCAGATAATCATATACAGACCAAAGTCAGGAAAAAGAGAGATAGTGGCTTTGTATGTGTATCATCATAATTCTACCACTATTTGAATGTCTTCTTTTAATTCTCTGGATTGACAGTAATTGATTCTTTCATGCATAGTAGCCTACCAATCATTTGTTATTATATGTTGCTGTCAAGAGTCTTTGAAATTACGCTCAACATGATAATTAGAGTTGAGTGCCATTTTCATGGTATTAAAGAAGTGCTTAGATAAAACCTCTTGATATAGTTTATTTCATACATGCTCTTTAATGCCCCAGCTGGAGAAATTCAATGGCAAGAGATGAGTGAGTCTACACCTTTGGACTTGGATCATTCTTCAGTATTTTTTGGAAGCATCTCAGGTATTCTCCAGATACTTCACTTACACAGTACCGAATGGACCAGTGATGAAATTATCTGCATAATTGATGAAATGACAAGTGAGTTAGTTATTACAAGGAATTCACCTGATAAGAAATATAATAATTCCTCTGATACATAAAAGTGTGAGCATTGTCCAAGAAGAAGTTATACAACTGATGAAATGAAATATTTTGAGACAGAACTGTCTCAGAACTACTTGTTGCGCAAAGAATCAATCTAAAGTTTCACGACAATTTTTATTGATCACAATGAATAAATTTCACATAGGACCATTTTGTCAGCAAATATGCTGAAAAAAGAAAAGCGAGGTGATCTAAATACTCAAATTTGCAAAGACTTATTTTATTCTACAAATCTGGGACATATGTTAAAGAAAAAAAAAAAAAAAAGAAAAGGTAACAGTTTTTGGAACAAGATATTTCGAGATTGATCATATGACCGAGGAAACATCACTCACATATGGCTGTATTACGTGATGTCACATGTCTGAAAGTTGTCATCTGTCAAAACTTATCTACCATGTGCAGAGCGTGTAAACAATATCAGTGTGTGAGTGAAAATCCTTGGCCATGTAACTTTCTGGAAATACCTCATTTGTGTAAAATCCATGAAGATTAAAGGTAATCATTAAGTGAATAAAAACAGATGGCAATTCTCTTCTGTTGAAGAAAAGACGGGCTTCTGCAAGTTAAAATTTGAATCAAAATGTACTTCTGATCAGGCACTCCTGAAGACTGGCTGGTTGAAAATGTAGCAGGGTTGCTATTGGCCTGTGGGGAAAACATAACATCTAAACTGTTGGTCAGTAAAGCCATCAACGGAAGATATATGGAGTTGGCCAGCATCCTAACTTCTCTGTGCTTGGTAAAGTGTTAATTGCACTTGTTATTGCGCTGTTACAATAGTATTATGTTACATTCAATATACGTCTTTCAACCTCCTGATGGAGGTTTTCTCAAAATAGTATTATGGTCTGATTATAACAAGAAGTATACAGTATGTGGAGCATTGTGATGTTTGCTGGAAACAATTGTGAAGCGGGCGGAGAAAAAGAGGCTCATGTCACTGGGACAACATTTGAGATATAGGGCAAAAAGGGTAAAAATGTGACCTCAGGTCAAAATTAAGTTCTTGGCACCAAGCAATTTTAAACCATTGCCACACATTGTATTAAAAGGATATAATGATCCGAGCCCTCTTAATATTTTAAAACTTTTATTTTCTGCTCCTTCCAAGTTGGGTGTCTGCCAAAAATCATCTTAACTTGACCATTATAACACAGTACTTTGCAGAAGCTTTTCTCCATATATTACGGTAATAGAACCCTAGCTTGCCGCATACTGTTGTTTTTGTCTTTTTCCACTCCTTCTTGTGATGCCAAGTGTGCATAAATACAAAGCATGACATCCAAGTGAAAAGCGGTACAAAAAGTTGAAAATGTTGTACCAGCCTCACCTTGTAACTTTGAGAATTCCTTATGCTCTCCTTTTTGATATGGACATATATACATTGTTTGAATAAATAAATGAACTTCTTCTGACACTGAACAGCTTCATTTTCTTGGCAAAATATTGTTTTTAATCGTGCTATAAGATTAACTATGCAACCAACATGCGACCAGCTGTTACAAACAGAAGAAAAAAAAGTAGATCTATTGGCATCTTGGCAATCCTCATCGCTGTTGAGTGACGTTTTACATTCCTTTGTGGCATTGAACTATTGGATGTACACACAAAGGAGGTCCTAATGGATGTTCTTCAGGATAGTTTGGTGATATACAGTGGTAATCTGTCTAATAACTTATTGCATTGACAAAGAATCCAGTGACAATGAAAACTTCACACCCATTAGAGTCCAGAATACATATATAGAATACATACATCTTGATTGTTTAATGACCTATTCATATGTTTTTAGCAGTTAACTTCATTCAGTCTGGCATCATACCGGTACCATTTGACAATTGAATCACTGATGATGTTCTGACCTTTTGTGCAGTCTGTGGCAAGAATTGATGTTTAATCAAAGTCTAGAGTTTAATGCATTTTTCTCAGTTTTTACTTTTGCAGACTGACTTTCTTCAAGTGAGCATAACTTAATCCCAGATTGAGATATTTGAACAGTTTAAACTGTTTTATATTCAGAAACGGCTGCTGCAGCTGAAAATGGCATTTGAGAAACTCGAAAATTTTCACCATGAACCCCTTTTTCTCAGGCCGCCTCATAATTACACTTTAATTTGAAATAAACCTTACCTGCAGTCGAAAATATATATCTTAATTATAGTTCTGCCAGGAATAAGTAGTCAAAATCTTTAGTAGTAGCTAGAGAAGGACAGAATCATTGTTCTGTTGTTTTTTTTTTTTAAACTTATCCATTTTAAATCTGAAATCTTTTGAAGATGTCACTATGAACTGGAGTTAAATTTTGCTCTTTCATCTATAATCTTCCATTAGCACCGTTCTTTCACAAAATTGATCATATCATTTCTAACTAATTCTGAAATGTAAAACATGTTTTAGTTCACTTATTTTCTTTGTTCAGTCCTATCTTAACAGCTCTCTTTCCTTTTTCTGGTCTTGCAATTCTCATGCCCCTCTTATGCAATCTCATTTGCAATTTCAATGCACCTGCTCTGCACCTCGCAGTGATGAAATATGGAAATCATTACCTTTGTGCGAACCATCCCACCATGAAACTGTGAAATATATTTCAATGAGATCATATATGTTGATATAATAACGCTGTAGAGGGTGCTCAGTATATTGTTCACTCTCTTTGTCTCTTGCTGTAAATTCTCCATATATTCAGTTTTATAACCTCCATAGCACTGCTGGCCCACTTTGCTGTGAAATATTACATATTCTTTAGACTTACACCTACAATTTTTTGACAGCATGTTTCAATGACTTTTATTTTTATTATGCAAAATGTCTTATTGTGATTTGCAGCAGTTACAAAATACTTGTCCAAACAGGTGTATGTCAAAAACAATTTGAGTATCTCTCAAGTGATGAACATACTTGACTGTATACTGAATGCCATTGACAGCCCCAGGGAACGACTTGCACTAGTCAACAGAATTTTAGACACTTTTAGGGAACTACTGCTCGACACACATGAATTCACAGATTCTGGTAAGTATCACCAATCACTGAATCATTAACCGGTGGATGACGCTTAGAGACAATTTAAAATACCATTGGAGGGTGACTATGTTAACCATTGACATTGTCTGCAGTATGGTCAGATTAAAGTCTAACAACAAGAACAATAGCAAAATCCTAAAAATTTCACTAATCGATGTTGACATGAATGTTTGCTTTATCATCATTTTTTGTTCGTTGAAATGTCAGACTTATTTAAAATAAAAGTGATGAGACAATGGATTGAAATTATCATCTTCATTCATGATTGTTCAGTATATGTTCATTGGCTCAGTTAGACCAGTGCAGTTTGGGAAAGGTAAACAAATCATTTAGGTTTTTTTTCTTGCAATGTTGTGTATAAAGAAATGTGACAGTGTATATGACCACAAGAAAGATAGATCATGAATGGTTGTCTATTTCCAGATGAGGGCAGTGACAATGAGTTCTTCTATCATGTGTCAGCCCTGACAGAGTTCACAAAACAGCTGGCCCAGATGGCTTACAAACGAGTTATTTCATAATGCACAGTCCCTCTCACTGGATAAAAGTCTGACCACCTGAGAGATACAATTACACCAGTTCAGTGGTTCAGTCAACATTTACTGGAAATCCAACTGTTTGATGATGGATAATAGTTTTGCAAGAGGAAAGTGGTGACTGGTGATTTAGTTGTTTGGCTAAATTGTTGTCACAATTATAAAATTATCAACTACATTTACGTAGTCTTAGAAGTCTTTAATTATCTCTTATTTAAATTGCCAGTAGTAAATTTATGTATGCTCTAGTCTCATCTTATTTCAATTCAGTTGAGGTGGATTCGTAGAATGTTAATTTGAAAAGTGTTTGTTTTCTGACACGATAAATCACTTGGTAAAAAGCAAAAGAATTTGAAATAGTTGTTAGAATAAGAAATTTTGGAAGAATGAAAAATAAACAGTTATATGGTCTCAAGTGTTTAACTATTTACTTGCATAGTTTTTGATGACATTTGAATCCAAAATGCCAGCCACAAATAAACAGACTAATGAGACATGTACATCAAGTGAGATTATTCAGATGAGTAACTTATAAAGTGACTCATCTATAGAACTACAGTCTTGTTTTTACTTGTAGATTCACAGTGTCATTGTTGAAATCATGTTAAGCCTTGTGAACTGTTTTAAACTAATGTGGTGCAACGAGTGTGATATTTTTTCTTGTGTTTAAAGTGAGTCTGCTTTGTCAGGACTTATGATAACATTTTTTTCATTTTTTTATTATTCAAGTTGTGTGATAGGTATTGAAAATTCAATGGCTGATATATCCGCTTTTACTATTTCAGACAAATTATTGTAAATTATATTTAGTGACAAGATAATATTTTGCAACTTGTTTTAATATTCATGA
The DNA here is from genome assembly GCA_038406235.1 of Peronia verruculata. Taxonomy (NCBI): domain Eukaryota; kingdom Metazoa; phylum Mollusca; class Gastropoda; order Systellommatophora; family Onchidiidae; genus Peronia; species Peronia verruculata. The sequence continues at coordinate 35,220 of JBCAUA010075626.1, forward strand.
TTTTTAGCTGTAAGTTAAGTAATTGACACAGTTTCCTTCTGAATTTTTGAAATCAAAAAGGTTATGCTGGAAAATTGTTCATTTGAAATTTGTTGACAATTTTCATTTCAATGTTAATATTCATTGTAAGGTAGAGTAACACAAAGAGACTTTCTTTATTTGACTTTTGAAAAACAGATAAGTTCATTGTTATGAGTCCAGTCAAAGTAATTACTGTTCTTATGTGAGAAATTGTATTATCTTGATTGAAAGGAATTTTCATAAACACATGCATGGCTAATAAGTCCAGCGAGTAAGTCCAAATAAAGCTGAGATATACTTAGCTTGATGGCTGATAAAACTGTACAAGGATCTTTCACCAGTAATCTGTGCTTTTTAGCATCCTCAGTGTGCAGTTTTGTCAAATATGAAATTGAGTTGTATTGAAGTGTTTGAACTAAGATGTGCAAATCTTCTATTCTTCAACTCCATTCATGGATCATTTTCTATTTTAATGCATTTATTTCTTGTAGATGAATTTATGGTCATTGTTCCTTGCAGTTATATAAATCTTTTCATGAGTTTTACCTGTGATATTTAATACACTAAATTAACGTAGTTTAACTTTCCAAAAGAAAAGGACTATAGATCAGAATGGACGTTGTCAGTTTTAAATTGTACATGTACATTATTATATTTATTTTTAAATGTTGCTCAATGTATGCTATTTGTTGAAAATAATTTCGGCCATCTTATGATGACTTTTATCCTGTTAGGATTTGAATCTGATTTTGTGAGTATTGCCCTTGATTTACTCATTGTTCCCATGTATTTTGGTGCTAAAAGTGATCTGATGTGTTGATGTTATCACAGAATGGTTCAATTTTCAATAAATCTGTTTTAATGGACATAATATATCACATTTCTTCCTTTGTTTGATGTATCATGGGCTCAAGATTATACTTACCTTGTGGGAAGCAAGATGACTGACATTAACAATGTGTATAGAGATGGCAGTCTATGGATAGAGGGCATAATAATTACTTATCGATCATATCCTCCTTTTGTCATGCACTGTGAATGTCATTCCGTAAACACAAATTGTTCAACTTTGACATGGTGTTTCTTGAGTTGTTCTCCTTCTTAAAACTTTAAGTGAGTGACTTTAGAAAAGTCAAAGATACTCAGTGAATGTGCTCTTACTTGATCTAGACTGAGCTTTTCAACACTTTATTTTTTGTTCACTAGATAATCTCATGAGGCTACCACTTATTAGGCACAATGAATGTCTAATTTGTGCCTAGCACATAGAGATGATCATGGATTTGTAAATGTCAGATGGAAGTACACATAGACGCAAAGACATCATCTTTTGTCATCATTTCACAAAATATAAATGAGTCTTGTTCCCTTCTCTTTGCCAGAGTGCTTATTATATCCTTACATTATGAAGACATGAACTTAACGGTAAGACATAATAAATATGTGTACCACACACTAACGCAGTTTAGCTCACTTGAAGTTTGTTAGACAGAATAGATTATGCTACACTGCAAAACATGTAAATTTCTTTCTTGTTTTCACAATGTATCAAACAGAGACATATTGGTTGTCAGTCATCGAAAAAAAAAAAAAAGCCAACAAAATAACCCCAAAAATAATAACAAGCAAAAACGAAAACAACAACAACAAACAATAACAAAAACGAGGTAATCTTATGTGGAATGGACCCCTAAATAGGATTTCAACAAACACTGCTATCTTTTTCTGAAACTTCCACTTCTTTTTCTCTTTTTCTTGTCCACATTTCTGTTGAATACTAAAAAGACACTCGGTTCTGTGTCCGCTCTTCTTTTTTTTTTTTTTTTTTAATAATGGAGCCAACTTTGAAAGGTAATTTACTTTGAACAAAACCGCTCAAGAGTGTACGTATGAGATCCAATGACCGGCACCAAACAGCTGTTGACAAGAACAAGGCAACAAAGCCATTATCATTTATTAACTCGACCCATTTATATAACTATGTATTAAATAGTTTTCTGTTTTATGATGCACTGTATATTAAAACTACTTTCTGTCTAGTCACTGGACGCAGATGTTCATGTCCATGTCAGATAGTTATGTATCCTATACCTATAAGTAAAAAAGATCGAATTGTAGGCCAAGGACAGGGAAAAAAAAAGATACTAATGAATATAAGAACAACAGAGAAAACGGTGCCGATAGCATTATATTTGATATTGGTTCTGACAGGATGCTGAACAAAATAAGACAACGATAAGAAAAAAAAAAAAAGGCACAATTGGTTTTATTCGATGTTGGGATTGAAAGTGAATGTTATTTGAACATGCTGCTTGCATTTTGGGTCACACGAAGAACAGGATGGTAGTAAGCCTACAAACAACAAAGGCCATGTGGAAGTGATAGAATCTTAAATCCTCTAACTCGAGTTGGAGAGTTGTCCACTACACTACCAGCAGAGGCGTGACTCATCCCATCTTTAATCTGACGTGCTACATACTATTATTATAACATAGTAAGGGCCACATCTCTCTTGCATAACTGTGAAACCTAGGATTCACAGATGAAGAATGGAGAAAGAAGAGGGAAAAGGACAGAAAAAAATGCAAGGGAATAATAATTTTAAAAAAAGTAAAGGAGAAGAGGACTACCCGTACATCAGCTACAAGTAGAACAACAACAAAGACCCACCGACAACAAAAATATCAAGACATGTCAGCTCCATCAAGACTACATTAAAGAGTAAATAGCAAATTCAAAATTTGCCCAAGCTGTAAAGTTATGATATTATTGATATTGATACTGTAGTCAAACAACATCATATATCATTATCAATCGAATTAAATTTAAAAAAACCCTCTAATTTAATGTATCTTCCTGCCTGGAAATTTGAACCCAGCTGGAGGCTGAATGATCAGCAAACCTCGGACAGTTCACGGCGGAACAGCAGTCTAGGTCAAACATCGGTTGCATGATCACATCGTTACCTTATCAGTTGTGTAACAATCCTTGATTGCTACTTTTCCATACAAGAGCAGTAACCCACAGCTTCTCTTGTGCTAAGCCATCCTTAGATTTTACAGTACAGAATGACAGGTGAGGGGGTTTTGTGAAATTTACACATTTATTCTTATGAATATTATTGCATAAATGTATTTCGGAATTAATCAGTTTCGTCAGAGTAAATATAATTTTCAAGCTATCAGCTTCTAGACGGTCACTAAAAAACCCAAACGATATCAAATAAGTATCATGATAGAAAGATTTATATTATCACAAGTACAAAGGAGATACATATCTTTTCACAGAAACTGTAAAAAAAAGTTTAGATGTGCAAATGTTTCCGATCTGATGCTCTTATCATTATCCGCACATCATTTAAATTGTCAGTATGGAACAAACATCCGTCCGATGATCAACGTTCTCCTCCAGTTCCACTGGCATCTGTTGTTGAGTCTTTCAGTGGGATAGAATACCATCAACACATTTCTCTCTCTCTCTCTTTTTCCAGGACTGGAGATGTAGGTACATGTACCGATACTGTATGGCCGTGAATCCTGCAGTAAATGTTTTATGCATATCATTATATATTTTATTATGATAGAGGATCGAACATAGTTTGACTGCGGTACTGCGCCCTATAAAATCATTAACTGCTTCTTCTTTGCCTTAATTCGTCGTTGTTATCATCATCATGATCATTATTTTATAAATATAATACGGCTGTCCAACCGGCAACTAATCAAACCTAATGACATGTACAAACAACTTGGTATCATTGTTAAAATCCTCTGACAAATTTTCAAACCAAAATTGATTCTTCCTCAGGGCAACCATGATGATGATGACGATGATATTAGTTTTCTTTTATTGACTCAATTATTTTTTTTCCCACTTTTTTGGTGTAATTGATTAGTTGCCGGTGGGTGGTCATCTTAATTTTAAGATATTTTTTTGTAAAATGATGAAGATGATGATGATGATGATCATTATTTTATGAAATATAAAAATCACCCTCATCATCATCATCATCGTCATTTTCTAAAAATACAATAGAACTGTCAGACCAGCAACTAGCAAAACAATTCAAGAAAAACAAGTAACAGAGGAATCTATAAACAACTTGATTGTGATGGTCAAATCTCTGCCATCATCATCATCATCATCAACATCATCATCATTTTATAAAATAGAAGAAGACTGTCCAACCGGCAACTAACTAAACAATTTTGAAAAAACATTGAAAAAAGCAAATAACACTTATAAAGAACGGGACACCCAGTTGGTCAGGACAGTAAATAGAAAGGGGAGAGGTGAACATTTGGGGGCGGGGAAGGAGGAATCAAGAGTTACCAGGTTGCTTGGGTCTATAGGATGGATCTTATGGGCTGTCTGCCAATTATCATTATTATTTTATTGGAACCTCGAGAATTAAACTGTGAATAATACTTGCCACATTTTGACGCCAAATCAGCTCCTCCTCAGGGCAACTAAGTAAAACATACAATTTCGCGTAGTTTATTTATGTTACTTGCTTTTCTTGAATTGTTTAGTTGGTTGCTGGTGAGACAGTCTTTTTATATTTTATAACATGATATTTTGATTGTCATGATACAGATTTTCATTTGATCCCGATAGAAGCTTGTGTTTTCCATCCACCTTCATCGTCGTCATCAGTATCATTTTACAAAAAAAAGTATGTCTTAAAAAAAAAAAAAAAAAGATTGTCCGCAGGCAACTTATCAAATACATCAGGAAAGTTGAAAAACAATATGAAAAACTTGATATTTTCGAAAATAAATTTTTGACTTTCGCGATACAAATTTTCATCTGATCCCGGTAGAGGCTTGTGTTTTCCCCCGACCTCTTTCGAGACCTCATCATCATCATCATTGTCATCGACACTCTTTCTTTCTTTCTTTTTCTTTCTTTCTTTTTTTTCTTTCTTTTCTTTCTTTCTTTCTTTCTTTCTTTTTCTTTCTTTCTTTCTTTCTTTCTTTCTTTCTTTTTTAAGCAGAAAGCCAACTTCAGTACTGAAATCAGCTTAATTGTAATCTGCACCGTGTCAGGAAGGTATTGGCGTACTGTTCGTTATTTCTCTATTATAGAACTGTCACTTTAGCCCTTCATTTCTTCTTAATGTCTTTAGGTGCTATTTACCCTTCTTATGGCGTCTTCACAACGAAACCCATTAGCCAGGCCTGGTCTCTGCCTCTTTCCTATTCTGCCAGAGAGGCTGATACATTAGATGACACGGCTGTGGAAGGCGATGGTGGTCAGCTAATGGTGGTGAACATGATAGGTTGATGGTAAAGATGGGGATTTCATTTGTCACTGTAGTAGGGCCCTAATTAGTTCTAATGACAATGCCATTCTCAGAGGTGGTATCTCTCCTCTCTCTCTCTCACCCTTCTTACTCCTGTTTTCTGTTTTCTTCTCTTTCCTTTCTACTTCTTGACGCGAAAACGTATCTTACCGCGTTTGACACAGTATAGCCGTAATCGTGTCGATGTGTCGTTAGACCTCAACAGAAACCCCAACAGAAACCCCAACAGAATGATGACACTGACAGTGGGGTGTTGATCATGGGGTTGGTGAGGGTGGCTATGGTAAGATTGCCCATCCCTGTTCTTTCTCTCTCATCTTCACTTTTATCTCTCTTTGTGCCATACCCTACCTCTCTAAAACTCTTTTTTTTTTTTCATTATCTCTTTGCTCTTCTCTCTTTTCCTATGATTCACTCCTTCCTTATTTTTATTTTTTCTCTGTCTCTCTCTCACTTTCCATTACGCTCCCCCTATCTCCCTATATTCTTACTTCTCTTTCTTTCTCTGACTTCTATCCCACAGTCTCTCTATCTCCCAATCTCTCTGTCTTTTCTCTTCTCATTTCACTCACTTTCTGTTTGTTTGTTTGTTTGTTTTCTTTCTCTATCATTGTCTCTTTCTCTCCATTTTCTCACATCTGTTCTCTCCAACGTCTTGTCCCAGCTCACTTCCCATTCTTCTCTCTCTTTTTCTGGGG
>JBCAUA010075627.1:2500-24741 GCA_038406235.1 Peronia verruculata
AAATACAGAAAATATTATTAAAACTAAAAACAACTTGAAAACATTTATCTGTATTTAAATATAGCCAACCACACACCTGCATTCATGTCTAGGCGAAATATTATTCTCTTAGTTCAGTCTTTCCTGGAATCGTGTGCCATATTGTAGTCGTATTGTCGTAATGGGCGAATACCTGTGGACTGCCGGCCAGATAAGACTGTAGGAGGGAAGAACTTTGGCCGGAAACGCCATGATTTATCTGGGCAATCAATCTTTCTGGATTATCAGGCTCGCGGAAGAACGGAGACCTTCTTCAAGGTAGTAGACTATCATCCAGATCTGTGTCCGCTCAGCGGTTTTTGTTGTTGGTGTTTTTTTTTTTTTTTCTCGTTATTGTTCAGTTCAAGAGAGTAACAGTAAAATATGTTCTGAAATCATTGTTGCTCCTCGTTTTCTGATTTACCTGTGTTTACATTACTGATGTTTGTTGACGAAGGTGGTGCGTTATTGTGAGACGTTGCATAGCTCCATCTGATATCTACAGGTAAGACATATTGCAAACAGGAATAATCAAACTGCAACATATGAATGTATGTATGTACATTCATACATGCTTACATAAATGCAGTCATTCATGCATATATGCATGAATACATCCATACATATACACGCTTGCAGACAAAGAAACGGGCATATAATGACCATACACTTGCACACATTCTCATGTCTGATGTGCACGGAAAATTCCAAGAAATTTCTTTTTTGCTCAAAATGTCGAGATCTGACAAATGTTAAGATGAGATTAGAGACATAGCTGAAGAAAAGCAAACTTTCGTTGATATACAGACAGATGGAGAATTACTGAAAGTTATCAGAAGGATAATAGACGAATAACAGGTAAAACAAAAGAGAGAGAGAGCAAGAGAAGAGAAAATAAAAGAACGTCAGGAAAAAAAGACGAGAGCTGTGTGCCATATATCAGAGAAAAACATCAGTCTGACAGCAAGACAGACAGACAGAACAGGAAGAAAGGCAGACTGACTATTAATTGAAGAAAAAAGAAGGAAAAGCTAGAAGGATGGATGAATGGACAGGAAAATAAACAGGCAGATCTCGGATTGACAGATTCACAAGCAGGCATGTAAATATACAAAAATCATCCATACCGCGTTAATCCATCCATTAACTCATCCTTCCATCTGTCTATCCATCCACCCATCCATCCATCCACCCATCCACTCCAATAACATCAGTTTTGTGTCGAAATCGCCAAAAACGATTTTTTTTTTTTTTAATGGGAGTTGACGTAAGGCTCAGAATTTTTACTGCCCATATTCAGACGTTTGAAGTGTCCAGTGTCCAGGTGGCAAGAAAGAGGGACACATGAAGAGTCCATCGTTATTGGACATTCTAAACGTCAATCCTGTGTCATTTTCCGTATCTCTCTCTCTCATTCTCTCTGTCTCTCTCTCTCTCTCTCTCTCTCGCTTGCTCTTTCTCTCTAGGCTCTGTATCTCTCTCTGTTTTTTTTTTTTTTTTTGTCTTCGGCCTTCTCTTTCCATCTCTTCTCTTGCTTTCATCTGGCTCCTCTCGTTGTTATTAGTGTCCATCATCAAAAAAGCAGCCTCGTCTGTTTCTCTCTATTCTTCCTTGCACCACATTCCTCGAACTCTTGTGTGTCAGCTTTTCTCAAAAAAGCAGGTTTGTACCGTCTCCAGTTAACGTATCATTGAAATCTCAAGCTACATTCAAATCAAGGGAATCTGAAAACGTCTGTTTCATTTCTTAACGCATAGATTTGTCTGCATCTTTATTACTTTTTTGCAAATCCTAGCAGTAAAACAAAATCTTTCACCATGTATTATAACCAGAGCGACTGAAATTACACCTCAGTTACGGAACGCTAGACATGTGTTTAGCATTTTTCTCTCCTCATCTCTTTTGTCATCCTTCTCATTTTCTGTCTACTTGGTTTTCTTTATCATTTCAACCTTCTATTATCAATAATAAGATAATTTCGTCCATCCAGAATGAAATTGTCCTATCGACAACACTTTTATGTGGTATGTAAGGGCAACTGAAGTCCGTTTTCTTTGCTCCTTTCTCTTATCATCGTTCACACTCTCCTATCTTTATATCTCTCTTCTTTTCTCATCAGCATCCGTCATTATCATTATTATCATTAGTATCATCTAAACTTTGCTTCTTCCCCTCCCTTCCCACCCCTCTCTTCTATCGCTTTTACCTGGTTCTCCTCATCACCACCATCGTCTAGCATCGTATACATTGCCCGTTTATTCCTCCCTCCTTTCTCTTCCTGCACTTCCTCTGCCTCTGTCGGGTTCTTTTCAATATAGTCAAGTATCAACCGTTATCATCTTTCTTGCCTTCCTTGTTTCCTTGCCTTTATCTGTCTTTACCTTATATTGTTGTTGCTGTTGTTGTTGTTGATGTTGTTGTGTTGTTGTTGCTTTGTTTTTTTTTTTTTTTTTGGTTTATCAGCATCGATCATAATAATATTGTTATTTGATTTTGTAACTGTAATCACAGAACCGTCAGTAAAAACAGCTTCAGTGATGACATCAGAATTGAATTTTTGTTTAAGAAATGAAGGTTTATGCTTTATGGCCATATGTAAGATGAGTACCATTTTACTTTATTGTTTTCAGTGGAAGAGAAATGAAATCCAGTGCAATGTGTGATTGCCACCAGATCCCACCTGTTAGGATTATTCCCAGAAGCAATACAAGAAACTGTTAGATTGCCGGTGTTTCTGTAATGACGTTTCCTCATGTTACAGAAAACTACAATTTAGGCTTAATGGCATTGTGAGATTACAATCAAGTTCCTATGTTGTGTAAGAGTTGTGAAGCAAGCAATTCTTATGCAAAGTATTTGAGGGTGCCTTAGGGCGAATGGATCCAGTGATATTCATAGAGTTAATGGTATTGACTAATGCGCCTTTGCTTATGTTTCCAGGAATACCTAACAGAGAAAAAGTACGTGCATCGAGATCTGGCGGCCAGAAACGTCCTAATCGATTACAACAAGGTGGTCAAGGTGTGCGACTTCGGCCTGTCCAGAGATATTTTCAACGACAACCACTACAAGAAACTGACCAACGGAAAACTGCCCTTGAAATGGATGGCTATCGAGTCTTTGAGAGATCGGATTTTCACCACACAATCAGATGTCTGGTCTTTTGGGATCTTACTGTGGGAGATCGTCACAATGGGTAAATATTACGCAGCGATGGTGGTTGTGGTGGTGGTAAAAGAAATGGACATTCGTGCTCTTGTCTGTCTGTCTGTCTGTCTGTCTGTCTGTCTATCTGTCTGTCTGTTTCCTGCTATGATATCTGCTGCATTTGTTTGTCTTGAGAATAAAGGGAGGCGAGCTGCTGGCTTGTCAAGGCCGATCTCGAAAAATCATTTTAATACGTCAGACAAAAATAACGGATTTGTTATTTCGTTTCAGGATTGAGAGTCGTGTTTACTCTCTGTGATTACATGTGTCAATTTTAAGCTTCAAAGAGGAGAAGGTATTATTAGGTTGATCTGTTTTTTCAATGCCACAGACAGATTTATTGGTTTAAGATATTGTTGCAGCTTTATATATTATTGTGATGACCATTTAAAGCTTTATGTGTTATTGTTACGTCTAGTATTGGCTCCACGAAAACCCCACAATGTTTATTTATAGCTCTCACAAGGTCAGTACAATATCTACTGGATATAGTTGACTGGTCATCCGAATATACAAGATACTTATTAACAACGCCTCTTGTCAATTTTAGACATTCACTTCATTAAAGATAATATCTTTCTGTTCATACGATGGGTGCCTTAACCAAATTTGCAATTTCCCCGGTATAAATAAACAGGAGCTGTAGGGGGATCAAGTCGTTGTTCAACATTGTCTCAGCTTTCCCATTTCAGCTAAGTGGCTGATTGGAAAGGGGGATTTTTTGGAACACAGCACTTCAAAAACTATTTGCTAAAATTGCACATCAGGTTCCACATAAAAATATATAACCTGTGATAAGTGAACTTTAGTTGAATTCCTGAAGGACTTCATCATGTGAGATTTAAGTTGACATTCTGGTCTATTTTTACGATAATCAATAATTTTTGCAATTAATGGAATTACTGACAAATCTAAAAGCAAACTAAATTAGTCCAGTAAGCATCGCTGACTTCGCGAGAATCAGAGCATGTATAACAATAGTTTATATTCGACTAAGCACAGATCTGGAAGTCTACGACGGAGTGTTTGTACCTCGTATTGAAAATAGAACACTCACTTATATGTATTGCGCTCCACCGCGAAATCCCACAACACTAATTGAACGCAAAACGTCGGGAAAAACGCGATGCCAGAAGTACGGCATACTTTTTCCTACGTCATTAAATCATTAACACTACTCACTGCCACTGTTATTATGAGGGTATCTAGGTTCAATGAGTTCACAGCGAAGACTTTTAGTCACACATTTCTTCCCAGCCTTAGCAAGGTCAAACCCAAAAGTGAGGCAAATTTCTGAATAGTTTGGAGTGTTTGTACCCCCTGCTAAAAATAGACTCGAGTACTTCACACCCTTAGCTTGGTCGGAACAAATCTACTAGATCTAATCAATTAACATTTTATGGTGAAATACCATTATACAAACAGACCCGTCACATTCACAAAAATGTTTCATACGTGGCGCGATCTATTTGAACAAAAACCTAAAGAACATGTCCTTAATTAAAACAGGCTTGTCTCTCGACTCTTCTTCTGTTAACGAATTAATAATTGGGTGGTGCAAGAATAGAAGAGTGTGCAGTACCAGTCATCTACATGACCTGTTTCTAATCCATTCAGTTAAGGTTTATGTTCATATAACAACTCTATATATTATGAGACGTAGGAAGCTTATGGCACTGTGTAGATTTGTTACCTTTTTATGCCATGCACCCTGTATTCTTATTGTCTACAGTGCCACCTTTGTATGTTTATTCCTTCATTATTCTATAAAGAGAATTTAACTACAGGTAAAAATGCGTCCAAAGTCTAGTTTCTTCTATGCCAGAGACCGAAGGGCTTGTGATCGAAAGCTCCAGTTTTTCAACACGTTTGCATTCCCAAAATTGTAATAATATATTGACTAAAGAGCGTATATGAACAAACTCTCTGACTAATTTGACTTCTTCCTGTTCCCAGGAGCTTCTCCCTACCCCAACGTGGCTCTGGCTGATCTGTACTATGTCCTGTCCAATGGCTACAGAATGGACAGACCCAGCAACTGTTCACAAGCCTTGTAAGTCTCCAGCCTTAAGCAATAACAATAGGATTGATCCTTGTAAGACCACTGAAAACTACTATGATCGAGACATCGTACATGTGAATTATTTTCTTTCTTTCTTTCTTTCTTTCTTTCTTTCTTTCTTTCTTTCTTTCTTCCTTCCTTTCTTCCTTTCTTTCTTTCTTTCTTCCTTTCTTTCTTTTTCTTTCTTTCTTTCTTTCTTTCTTTCTTTCTTTCTTTCTTTCTTACTCACTGTTTCTGTGTGTTCCTGTATGTTTTTAATTATTATGTTTTAATGCCTATAGATATATTAGAGTCCCTCTTCGTCCCAAACAGCGTCGGGAGGCCAAAGTATTCCAAGAATAACAATAATAAATCTTGGCCACTCGACATTTGTGATAACAGTAATAATAATAATTTAAAAAAAAAAAAACACGGTACCTATATTTATAATGGCTCTAATGACATATAGGTACGGTAATAATATAGAATGTTTCAAATGGGTGCTCATACTATAAAGGTACATATATTACCAATCGTGCGGGGAGGAGGGGGGGGGGTAGAATAAGGAAAAGAGGGAGGAGAGCGGCTTGAGCTATCGGTTCTAACTTTCAAGTGGGCAGCATTTCTCATTTTTGTATAAGCTTTGTGCTCATCATGTCCACTATCGAACAGAATAAAAACACGGCCGATAAAAGTATAACATTAAAATGATTTTTATACGGTATGACTTTTTTCCCCATGATTTGTGGTGACAACTCGATGTCTCAACGTTTCTTGATTCTCTTGTTATTGTCAGTAAATGACTAAATTCGACGCAGAGTATTATAGTTTCTGCTCACCAATGTGTACCCACGCTGTACATGGCATGCGTCTAAGTGATCTGTAGACCTACACAAAAATCTAGCTCTTCCACTTCCCCATTACAGAGAAAATGTGCAATTTAACCGATTGTATATTTTGACTTTTGTAGATTTCTTAGTTTAAGCTTAAAATATCCACACATACTACCGCTGACTTACAAGGGTTCTGTTATGATAAATGTATTTAGATCTGTTTATCATTATGTTTGAGAAGCGATTTTAAGGCACAGACCGAGGACTCTCTCAACTAGATTGTACGTTATTTAGAGAGGAATCCTAACGCAAGGTTTCATGTTGACTAGAACAGCCCAACTGATACTTCGTGACCCTCCTTGGGAGGCCTTGGCGAGGCAGTGGGAGGGGGATCGCCTAGAAAATGGCTTGGGATAGTATAAATTTCAGCTCATCAATACTTTTTTATGCTTAGAAATAAATAAAAAAAATAAAAAATAAAATAAAATAAATAAATAAATAAATAAATAAATAAATAAATAAATAAATAAATAAATAAATAAATAAATATGCATAGCTTCTTATTATAAATTATAAATAGGAAGTCCCGTGGATTTCAAAATTTTGAACAGGGGCTCATGAGTGCAAAAACGTTGAGAACCGCTGGTCTAGAGCTATTTCTGTCTTTGAGTCTAGTGTCACTGACACGGTATTAAGCACACTATCATAGTCATCATCATGCTAACTAGCCGTTTAAATAGGCCTACCTCCCTTAACTTGTATTGCAAGGATGCAAGGATTCGTAGGCTCCTGCTGCTGACTGTGAACCATGGCAGCAAGTTTGTCTTATGTTTGTGCTTCCATGGGAAAGGATACAGTCTGGAGAAATGTGATCTGGGCAAGACGCTAGCTATAATTTGAGCAATTTTATCGTCAGAAGGGCGGGACCGAAGGAGACAAATGTCTGTGGGTGTCTTCTCTCAAGTTTGTGTGTGTGTGTGCGTATGTGTGTGAGTGTGTCTGTCTGTCTGTCATATGTCTGTCTTTCTGTCTGTCTGTATGTCTGTCTGTCTGTATGTATGTATGTATGTATGTATGTATGTATGTATGTATGTATGCATGTATGTATGTATGTATGTAGATCTACGTATGTATGTATGCATCAAACATGATTTCCTACATGTTAGGCCTAATATTGACATAATGATGCTTATACACAGCATACGGCCAACAGAAATCTTACAAACAGGTATCAAATATGAAACCATGTCAAAATAAGCTGGATATCCCTATGAAGGTTTTGAGATCGGTTCGGCGGGTCACGTTAACTCATTGCCACCGAAAAGTCACTGATAGGTGTAAGTTAACTGACGTTTTTCAGGGAAGTGTAAACTACTTTTTTCCAGGTCTAAGCATCGAGTATATACATGTAGTTCCTAGCATTTATAAATAAGCGACGGCCATTACCATTCTCATAACGGGGACTGACAGCGGTTCAAACTGTAATGAATGTAAGACGAAAAGAAATTATATCTCAGTTTCAATATCGCTTTATTTATTTATATATTTGTGTATGTATTTATTTATTCATTTATTATTCATTTCTAATTTTTTTCATTTATTGTTATATTGTATTAGTTGTTGTTACTTTTTATTTTATTATTATTATTATTATGGTAAGGAATGAGTAGGTTATTTAGTTTTCGTTCAAAACATCCTCACAGGAAATCCAGTCTGGTTTTGGTTTGTGCTAGGATTTAACGCGGCATCAGTGCGATGGCGATTATCTGGCGCCTAGCATGGTTGAATACGTTCACAAGTTTAAAACGCATATCAATTGGCATGCGTAGAAATTGGAAGATCAACCATTTTATAAAGGGAAATTCTTTAAAGGATATTATAATTATCATGCCGTGTGGTTCTCCGCATGTTTACAATTTTCCATTCATGTCTTTATCTCACCAGTGGTCCATCTTCTCTGTAAGAGCGGGAACTTTGTTGGTCCAAGCGTAGGTAGTAAATCCCCAGTCACTCCCTGCCCGACAGGTGTCTCGGCTGAATTCTCAGTAGTGGAGTCACACTGGAGACCCGTCTACCTCCTACCTCGAAAATTAACTAGCTCCCCCCAATTACCCCCTGCACAATAAAAATGAAAGGTGAAAGCCCAGCGCGTCCTGCTGGTAGCTCTTGTTCGACAAAATTTAGAACACAGCCTCATACAGTTGAAAGACAGTCCATAAGATCCATCCTATAGACCCAAGCAACTTGGCAACTCTTGATTCCTCCATCCCCGCCAATAAATGTTCACCCCTCCCCCTTCCACTTACTGACCTGACCAACTGGGTGTCCAGTTAGGAAACCACCTAATTAAATCACGTATCAATGCTTCCTTTTACCATGATCCATTTGTGCCATCAATGACTCGTAGCTAGAGAATATAAAAGAATGTAGTTGTACTCCTCAGACACTTTTTTTTTGCTTTACCCTCCCTGAAGAAGAACCAACCAGAATCGAAAATTTGGATTTTTTAAAAAAAAATTTATTATTATTATTATTATTATTATTCATTTAATAAATACCTCAATACCGGTAGACAGTCTTTGCATGTTTTTTACAAAATGGTGATGATTTTAAATTTTAGAGTGCAGGCCAACAAGGCATAAGAAACTGAAGAGGAATTTCTGGCCACGTTTAATTGAGAAGATCCTCTAAAGAGCGACACGAGAAGTCAATTTTTTTAGTGTCTCTGAAATCAGGCAGTTTATAAGTATGTTTGCGACTGTCAGTTAAATAAGGAGGAAAGAATGAGTGAGATGAGAATGACCTTAAGGCAGGCGTTTGAAAGAAAGCTGTTCATTCATCATTGCATTTTGAAACCCACCCAAGCCATATATTTATCTCATTGACAGATGAGGAGTTGGATGTCAATGAGATTCTTGTTGAGGAAAATCGTATTTACTGACCAACAGGCCAGAAGAGATATTTTCAAAAGCTAATATATCGATGCAAAATAGCCGTAGCTATAGATCGTTCACTTATGACGTGTCGCTTCCGCTTCCGCCTACCATTCTGTTGTTTACATTTCAAACACGTAAGTAAATCACTTATGGCGTTTCGCTTCCGCGTCCGCCCATCAAAAATTCGCATCCAAACACGGAAGTAAATACGAACGTGGAAAGGATCTATACAAGAAGACAGCTTCTGTGGCACAGCCATGTTTCAGGATCCATCAATTGGCCCACCTAAAACAATACTTCAAGGTTCAGTAACAATAAAAAGCGGGGGGGGGGGGGGCAATAAAGGAGGAAATGGATGGACAATAGCGAAGAGTAGACGGGTGTTAACTTTGCCACAAGTCAAATTCAGACAAAAATCCGACAGAGATGCAGACAGTTGTCTATACAACAACAACAAAACATAAACTCTCTGAGTGAGTGGTCCCCCGACGACGTGTAAGGTTATGGGCCCTTTGAGCTGTGAGCCCTAAGCCGTGAGCAGTGTCTCATTTTTGTTCATCCTTTCCATACGTTACACCTATTTTGTAGTCAGATCTTTAAAAAAATGTATTCTGTTTGAGCTTAAGTTGGGATAAATATTTCTTTGTAAAACTCAGACAGATATAGTTAATTTCTAAAATATAATTTAATTTCTCATTGTTTTGTAACTGATACCAAATGAGCCATCTCAGATTAAAATATAGGCTACGTTTATGCTGCGTGTGAAAGGGCTGACTAGCTCTCCAGTGCCAGAGCAGCGTTTAACTTGTTTTAGCGAACTTTGCTCTCAGTTGCTGGTAATAGTCCAGCACATCTGAAATTCTGATCTCTCATCACGCGTGAACTTTACCAGCCATTGTTTCTTGGCTCTTTGAAACTTGTAAAAGAATACTTTAAAAACCAGGAACTTTTTTTCCTGGTAGATGAGACACAGAAAGACGAAACAGTTCCCTGTATTTCTCAAACCTAAAATGTATCATCGAAAAATACAATAGCCTAGACAGAGATCAGGGGTCATATGCATGCATGATATCTAAGTTTGGCGTGTTAGCTCAATGAAGCAGAGGTCGGTGGTTCGAATTGCAACGGTTGCATGTTGTATCCTTTGCAATGATATTTCACACAATCTGTAAAAAGGGTATCTCATGTATATCGGGGGAAGTATAGTGTCGCTGCATTTGGCGACGTGGTCTGAAATGGCCAAACCAATTTCCCCTCTTGTGGGTCAAGGGATGGTACTTTAACTTTTACTTTAAAAAAAAATGGCGAACTGGATAGTTGTCTTTTTATTTTACTCTTTTTTACCTGTTTTTCATAGATCTTTGGAATAGATTCCGATCACGAATAAGCAAGCAAATCAATTTATATGATATCGATTCTTCTCGTAGTCAAAAACGTCATAGAGATATATTAAATGGTTTGCCAGAAAGTGCTGAAATTGTGCTAGTTATTAACACAGGCAGAAATAAACAGTTTCCGTTTGACTTCAATATTTAGGACATTTCCTCTCTCTCTTTCATCATTGTTTGGCTGAGAGACGAAGTGAGAAACTATGAGACGGTTTTGTCGATAAATAGCTCGGGTATTTGAGGGCAAAGTCCACGGCGATACTTTGGGCTTGGAGACCGGAAATGACTTATGAATGTGCTGTGGTCTCCATTTCAGTTACTTCAGCCTGAGACTGTCAAATAAAGGACAGAGGGCAGAGAAGATTATTGGTTTCGTTGTGTTAGCATTGAACCAGTATTTAATCATCCATCCACATATCTATATCCATCCATCCATCCATCCATTTATTCCATCTGTCCATCCATCCATCCATCCATCCATTCATCCATCCATACATCACTCCATCCATTAATCTATATATCCATATATCCATCCATTCATCCATCAGCCAGCTGACTATCTATCCAGCGAGCTAATCATCTATCCATTCGGTTATTCATCCATCTGTCCATCAATCCACCAACAAACACACCTATCCATCTAACCGCAAGTATCCATCCATTCACTGTCTGCTTACCCAGCTGCTTATTTGTCTGTTACTGCCTGACTGTCTGCCTATGCTATCTGACTAGATGGTTGGCTGGGTAGCCCTGCCTATCACTGTGCCGTTTATTTGATTTTTACATGTTATTTGCTCTCTGTAAACCCCGTTGCCTCAGGTGTGAACAGATCAGCGGTATTTTCTTTTTACTCGTATTAACCGTTTATGTGTGTATCATGTCCTTCCTGTATTCATCATGAGAGCTTTTTTTTTTTTACGAGAAAACTTTTACATTTTTACAAGACTCTAGCTGATCATTGAGGCGAGGCGTAACTGAACGAGGACAAACCCAGAGCCACCTTAAAGAGCATCGTGGCCCCTCGGCAAAACAATGTATTGGGCTCCGAGGACAGTATGCCAGTTAAGTCTTTCTGGTTAAAGGATTGCTTCTGTAATATAGGAAAAACTACAACCATGAAAGAAAATCTGATAAACGGACATCGAACCATTGGAATACGTAGGAATAATATCAGCGAAATATTTCAGTGGAGCCAGGTCAGTTCGGTTCTCCAAAACAACTGTGTCAACCAATTCCTACAGAGGAGCCGTCGTGACTCTAAAGTGAAAGCTTACGCAATGGCAACACGCCATTGTCATCACTACTTTATTATTCCTCCACTTATTCAACCAGAACTTTTCTTTTATACGGTGGACCCTCAGGTTACGAAAACATCGGTTTACGAACAAGCTCTGTGAACAAATTTTACCTCGACTTACGAACAATGATTCGGGTTACGAACATGCCCTCTACCTACAGGTTCCCGAGGAACCCGTGCTCAGTTCCGCTTTGTCAGATACGACATGTGCGTCACCAGAGTCTGATATTTTGTATTCTCTCTTGATGTGTTAGTACTGCATGTATTTTATCCTCAGTTGTGCCACTGAAAAAGTACCGGAACGGATTAAGTTAGTATCCTAGGGACCCATTGCATTTCAAACAATCTACTGTATTATTTTACCCACTAAAATTGTAAATTATGTTCGGTGTTTGCTAAGGAAGTGATCACAAAACTGAATCTCAATTTTCTCGATCCAGCAGTTTTAGGGACAAACGCTTTTTGACTAAAGTATTCTTATAGAGTGTGACTCGTGCCCCTTGTCACATGCATTCTCAGCTGTCCAATCAAAACTGTTTAACCTCTCTATCGGTTACTGCCTAGAGCTTCCTGTCCCGGGGTATGGCAGGGAATGGGTATGCTATGTATAGAAGTAATTAAGAATCCGCCGTGGAACGATTGATCTGTAGTCTGTTACCCCGTGTAACTGAGTGTCGCTACGTCATTGGAAAACAGTTTGATAGGCCTACCACCAGGTTTTCATTTCCTTACTCAATGTATTTGCACTGTTTCGGGCACCAGGTAACCAAAGAAAGCAAGAGAGGGAGAAAAAGAGACAAAAAGAGGGCGATGTCGACAAAAAGAGGCTAGGAACAAGAGAAAAAGAAAAGTGAAGAAAGGGTGGGGTTGGGGGAGGGGGGGGGGAGAGAAAGAGAGCGAATAGAGAGAAGGGGAAGGAGAGATGTGGAGAGAGAGATGAAGAAAGGGAGAGGGAAATAGGGGAAAGAAAGAAAGGGAGAGAGACAGAAAGAGAGTGAAAAAGAAAGAAATGTTATGAGAATTTTTGTGGCTGTAATGTTTTTTACAAGACTCCAGCTGATCATTGAGGCGTGGCGTAATGAACAAGGTAAAACCCAGAGCCACCTTAACACCACTGCGGCAAAACTGTGTACTGGGGCCCGAGGACAAAAAGCTACTCACAGGAATAAAAATGTAAATGGTCGATAAAATCGAAAATATAATGACATACATGTACACAGATTGGCTAGTGGCAGTGCTGCTCATGAGATCCGAGGGGCCGGTGTTCATCAGGTCCATGCCTTTAGACGGCCCTCTAATAATCTTTAACTCTTTTTAATCAGTTTTGTTGTTACTATTTTTGTTTTCATTGAAATCGCTTGCTTGACTACCCTTGTTCCCTTCAGAATATTGTTACCCTTTATCGCCTTGGAATTGATACAATTCTTCAGCTTCTCTGCGCCAAAACGAATCTTTGTTTCCGTAAAGCTGCTATCTCTTTACACATATCTCTCGGGAAGGGATTGGTACGCCTTTTAATCGATATAAAATTTTCCCTTCACTTTTTTTTTTAATGTATAATTTCTGTAGTTTGTCATAATTTCCGCTCTCGGCATCCATCACAATAAGACCCTAACTATGAGTTCAAACCATTCAGCCGAGACTTATGTATCGGTGCTTAATATCAGTCCTCTCTTTTCCTGTGGCAGGGAGTTGGGAAGAGTTTGCCTACTGGACAAAGATAGTTTTATTTGTGTGAGTTTTTTCCTGAGCAGCAGATACGATACTCAGATATTGTAACAGTCACCAGTAAACACGTTCACAGCCCCATAAAACAAAACATCGGACTCGTACCGATAATTTGTCAACCTCCATGATTGAGAAGAAAAAAACTTCTGAGGCGCCTACGGCCATACCACGTTGAAGATACTGGTTCTCGTTCGATCACCGACGTCAAGCAACGTCGGGCGTGGTTTGTACTTAGATGGGTGACGTCTGTGGCACAGCCCTGTTTCTGGACCAATCAATTAGTCTAGCCAGAACAATACGCAAGGGTTCAGTAAAGAAGAAGACGAAGAAAGGGGCAACAAAGGAAGAAATGGATGGACAATATCGAAGAGTAGATGGGTGCTTAGCTTTGCCACAAGCCAAATCCAGACAAGAAGCCGACAGAGATGGAGGCAATTGTCTATGCAATAATAATAATAATAACTACAACAATAGCAGCAAACTCAAACGCCCTGAGTGAGTGGTTCCGCGACGACTTGTAAGGTTATGGGCCCCTTGAGCTGTGAGCCCTAAGCCGTGAGTTAGGTCATATTTTTGTTCATCCATTAAACTCTTTTCCATACGTTACATCTATCTTGCAGTCAGATCGCCGGCGAGAGGTTTGCCTGCGGAAAAAGGGGGTGGACGGGGAGGGGGGGGGGTGAGGGAGGCATGACTCTGAAGTCGATTTAAATAAAAAAAAAGAAAACGCCAGTCAAAATTTTAATTATAAACCATAACAAGCACCCGCCCAAGTTGGTGATGAATCGTCGTATAATTCAGATTCGGGCAATCAATTTAAAAAAAAAAAAAAAATGCCAGTCAAAATTTTAGATACAGTCTATAAAGAGCATCCGGCGAAGTTCATGATGAATCATCATTCCATGAAGATTCGGGCAATCAATTCATGCGAAACCAATAATTCCTTGAAATGAATGTCAGTTTGCTGCTTTCTGCCTTCATGATTGTTAAAAAAAAAATAAAAAAATCCACTGAACGGCAAATTCGATCTCAAAGATGATGATGTTGGCCAACCAGTGTAATGTTCTTGACATACTCCTGGCGTTCCTGGAATACAAAGAGCTTTCCGGAGAACATAATCAATGCATTTATCAAGCTAAAACAATAAACATGCTCTCAGTCGCCCCAGTTCTTACATGGTGATCTATTGAGTGTCTCATTTGTGAGTAGTTGCCATGCGATAGAGATGTTGCAGTAATTGTTTACATTGGAACAAACTGCATTGTGAACAATAGGTAAAATGCTGGCCATTTTCTGTGCAGTCTTTCACTGTGGGAAAAATACCAACAAAATAATAATAATAATAATAATAAAATAAAATAAAAATAAATAAATAAAGAGGATACGATGATATAAATAAATAAATAAATAAAATTCCATACATTGTGAGTCAGACAAGCTTGAAATTTTGCTCAAAGGGGATGTTGTTTTTTTACCAGCCCTATTTCTTCCCCCTGCCAGGATTGGAAAACACCCACAGTAAAGAATTGGGGGTGGGGGGGGGGGTATTTGGTGCAGTTGTTCACAGATCCAGCCATCCTGTGGCAAAGCCCTTGTCAATGTGTAAATACAGAAGGAATTCTTTCATGCTACAGTCATTTTTCAACGTGAATGCCCGGGCCTCTGAAGTGGCATTTGCCCCGTCTGTGAGAAACTTAATCGGGTCGTCAGTTTCGCCTGGTTGGGCATGACCAGATGAGTACAGCCTGAACAATTTCACTCTTTGGATCATTCATTCTTCCACCTTTTTGCCTTACCTGCACGCTGTCGCTATGATTAGTTATGAGACACTGACGTGTATTTATGACCTGTCCACAGAAGGCAGAAGATTCTAACAGAGGAACGTGTGTACTTAATATTGAACTGCATCGACAATTTGTATATTTTTCGTTTGTTTTCTTATACTGTAATTATGTGGTCGTTGGGGAAGTCCGGTATTCACCGATATTGTTCCCGGTGAGACACCCCCCCCCCCCCTCGTCATTATCACTCAGTCTCTTATCCTCTTTCTGTGATTATGAAGGATTGGTCTTGGTCACTCTTTGTAGTAACAAGCTAATCTTAATTTAAGTCTGTCTTGCCTTTTTCTATCTACCACTATTTCCTGCAGAGCTATTTCCACCAGAAACTGTGTTGTTTCCAAAGACACCTCCAAGACACGAAGCGTTGCGTCTGTAAATTTAGAGTACCAACTCTAAAGACGGGGAAGATACGACAAGAATATGGTTTATAAGGATCGTCGGGTCTCAAATATCAGTAATCGTAGTTTTTTTAAGATCGTTATCGCCCCAGACATCTTCCTGAATATCATTGTAGATGAAGATGCCAGACTTCAGCATGTGCAGCTCCAGAGTACTTGAGTACTTGATGGGGAAATATGATTTTTGCTCAAACGAATCGATTTTTGTGTGTGGGTGTGTGCGTGTGTATGTGTGTATGTGTATGTGTGTGTGTGTGATATATATATATGTATGTATATAATTTTATTAAATGTCCTAATACCGGTTGATGGACTTCGCGTTTTTTTTTTTTTTTTGCTGTGTTTGTGTTGTTTTTTTAAAGGCAAATCTGCAAAGTCATGGCAGTGACGAGATGATAATCATAATGGTGATGATGATGATGAAGATGATGTTACCTTTAATAATAGAGATGACGATGATGTTGGCAGTGACCCTTTCTTTCTTTTCCCCCTGTTTGATATTGTTGTTTGAACGTTTTATTCCTGGAAATTTGAGCGAACAATGATTGATGTCAATTATTGTGCTATCAATCTGCTGGTGCCGTAAGGCATAACGGAGAGGACGATCGATACTCCTTGTTTTGCTTGTTCCATGGGCGAGCAAGAGTAATAATTATTAGCGAACTGCTCTTACAGAAGTTCTGTACAATCCCAGTCATTAGTCAGTACACAGTCAGATGTATAACAAATCATATCCAGTGGCGGACCTCCTTTGGTTGTTGTTGTTGTTGTTGTTGTTGTTGTTGTTTTAATAACTTATTTAGAACAGCTAACTCTCTAGAGTCCAAGATAGTTAATAAATAGTTCGGACAACTTCCTGAAATCAAAACAGAACTTTACCGTCTACCCAGTGAAACATGCCACATGATGGGCCAATGAAAGACAACCGATTTCGAAAGTCACATTGTTTTGTCCGATGTAGAGAGTGATCACCGCGATAACATTATGAACATATTCTTTGGAGGCACTCCTCACGTGCCCTAAATGAAACGTTGGGGCCTACAGGGTTAATAGGATTTCGATTGGTGAAACTATTCCAACCATTTACTGAACACTTTTGCCGATATCGTAGAGGGGTGTAACGAATCATGGTTAAATATATTCTTATGTTGGGTACATGTGTCTGCTTATGAGCTATTAAATAGATTGTTTTCACTGAGCCTATGCAAGCGTGTGTACATACGCTGGCTATGGGAGCTATTGCGTCAATGAACGTATGTGAGATACTCTCTACGCATTTTGTGCAGAATGGTGTAGATTTCGTGTATGCATATTACGTCATGATGTATACTTCTACGTCACGATTTTATGTTTGTTTGTACCAAATGTGACCCAGAAAGAATGCATTAGCAACGGCTTGAGGCATGTGGAAAATTCCAGTAAGAAAGTGAAAGAGCGAGATAGAGAGAGAGAGAGTTCTGGTTCCGGACGGACAAGCATCTATATAAAGGATCGAGCAGAGAGCAAGGTCGCACTGTTTGAGAACAGCGTATGGTCACATAACACAGTAGTGTTATGTTATTTTTTGACCACGGTTGTGGACAGCTGAGATAACCACCACTACAGGAGGTTGAAAAGCTTATAAAAACCATCACCAAGGTCGCAGTAAGAAAGTAGAGTGCAGAGAGAGCTTTGTGCATCGGAAGTAGACAGCTGCCCTGCAATAAATTCTATATTGTTTTGACGTTGGAGACTTCTGTCGTTCACCACTGTGTGGTCTCACCTGTCTCCATCGCCTGATCGCCACTTACAACGTCACGACTCATACCCACTCAACATCAACACCCACATAGTTCGTGATAAGGCGCCAGCCTGCTCTGTCCATTTTCACTGTCTGGGATAAGCCAATCTCATTCTGGTCTGTTCTCCCGTGTTATCGTTCTATCCTTATCCTTTCCTCTCTCGTTGCTGCTGACCTTTCCTGTGTTTTACAAGAAAGTTTCAGAAAGGCATGGCAGATGAATTATTTACAATATAAATTCATATAAAAGATGGCAATGGAATAGATGATATAAGTAACAGTGAAGAGAGACATTGCTTTCATATTTCTCATCAAAGGTCTATGCTGGACTGGTAAGGTGTGGAAGGAGAGAGGGGTTTGCACAACCAGAAACATGTCCTGTTTGGTCTATGGAAACCGTGCTTTTATTTCCCCGCCACAATGTGTGTCTGTGACGGCCCTGGTGGAAGGAAAGACATGCATGCTTAAGCTTACTGTCGAAACTGTAATCATCAACACTACAGAGGAGGAAAACCCTTAGGTTCGAACCAAATAAGTGAATCGCCACTGCGCCCCCCATCTGAAAAGGGAGAAGGGAGGCCAAGCCAGCTGCAACGTTAGCATCTAGAGGAGTATTTCTTTGTTATAGGGCCCCCATTACGATCTATAGGTTTCAAACTTAGATCTGCCTATGGAAATTATTGCGCTCTTGATGACAGCAGAGCAATCGAACGAAGAATATTTATATAATTATTATAATAGTGGGCATTTACATAAAACGTCATTCCCTAACGGCTCGAAGTGCTTCAGAGAATCAAAATATTTACAATGAGAATACGTGAGTGAAAACAGGAGCAATGAGATATATATGCATCATAAAATCGTAGGCAGTCATAACTATTGATATATCCTGACATAGATTGTTATCTGACGTCTTTGACCTTAAGAAATGCTTGCCACAGCTGGAATATGTATTTCTCTTTTATTGCCAGATAGATGAACAGCAGAAAGGCTTTTATTGTGGTAAAGCATTACACGGATGCTCAACGAAAACACATTCGCAAACATATCCCTAGACCCGTAAGATATTTCTGTTTGTGTCGTCCTTCTACATCATAAATATTAACTCAAAGAAGACGAGAGATTTATGATTTTTCATCCAAAGTTAAATTTGTCATGCAGGAAGTAAAATTATGTTCTGATTTTAGGTCCCCATCAAACAGGTCTGTTGTAGCCCATGGTCCGTAAATGCGAAATAACAATATAATGTGCTTTTAAATCCATGTTTGAAAAGCAAGAGATATGACATATTTATGGTTAACTGCGAATGCCATTTACGCCACAACTCAAGTCTCAAAAATGCTTGATTTCCATGACTCTGAATTGCACTTACACATCGAAAGATCATGTCGCAGCAGAATGTCAAAATTTTCACTTTTAAAGGTGGTAATCAATTCAATGAAGCCAGTTTCAAAAGCACTAAAGTTTTAATCCAAATTCATTCATTGCTATAACTACCATGTTTCAGCCAAGTTTCAAAAGCAGAAAAACCTCTGAGATTATTTACAGCTACTAGAAGAGAGCCCAGGGCCTCCGTGGGAGATTTTTAAAATTTTCCCCTTCGACTTAAAGTGTATGGCAAGCTTGAGTACTTCTATGTTGATATTTTGATTGGGTAAACTGAATTTTACTCAACAAGAACGTACTTTGAAAGCGTCATATCTTCGACCATACAATTAGGATCAAGCACCCTCGCGAGTTTGTTTATTCAATTATTATCGCTTATTTAGAATAACGTGAAAGATAATAAACTGTTTTCAGGTTTATGTACATAGAAACACAGATGGATCCACTCATAAGCCTATTGTGGCTTTTGTTGCAGATTTATAGTATAGATATAATCTCATTGAGACAACAGAGGTAAATCATAATACATTCTGCCTGAAATCTTACGCTAACCACGGTACAAGATATAATATAAGCTTCACTGTCAGTGTGCCTTTTAGTGTGGGAGACTTTGCCTTTATCGCAGTATTTTGACTGAAATCATCAGGTATTTCTGATAGAGACAGATGGAACAGATCTGCGATTTACGCCCATACAACTTCTGAATCCCCAGCGTTCACACAGTGGTACTGAACACTCTGGTTAACTACGTGAATTGTTACATATTAAAAGGCACGCTGAGCTGTGAACAAAATGCGCAGCTTATTCTCGTAATAACAATAGAATGAAGAGATCAAGAAAAAAGATGCAGTATTTTTTCATTCATATTTAATTACCTGCCCTGATATTTGGCGTCGTTTTCTTTTTCAAACCGATTTCAGCTATCACTGGCCAAGTCTTCGGCTATTTGGGGATTCTGACTGAACCTATGAAAACAACGTGGAACCTTTTATGTCATATTATCTAATCAGCGTTAATAATAATAGTAATAACAATTATAATAATAAACGTTGGTAGAAAGAAGGAGTAACTAGTGAACACATTGTAATTGAAAAAAGTATGTTAACCTTATCTTTTTTTTCGTTTTTTTTTTTCGAAACAATCCGATTTTCGCCACTACATAACCAGTTGTCTCGCCATGTGGGGATTAGGAACGAACCAGTGAACACAGAGTGGGTCGTTATTGTGTCACGTATCACTGCCACAGCAACAACAACAAACAAAGAAGAAAAAAAACAACAACAGCAACAACAAAAACCCAAAAGGGGGAAAAAAAAAAAAGACAAATCGAAAAACAACAACAACAAAAGTAAAATCAGTTGCCTCACAGTTTTGCTGAAAAGATCCTTTTTTTTTTTTTAGATTATTATTATTCTTATCTTTATAATCCACTTTTAAGCTATAACATGGACAGGTATCTCAGCCACGCGGAAATCCAAAACGAACCCATTGCCAGATTGACTGCTGGCTGCCCTGGAGCGAAATAATGGCCAGCCGATCTGACAAGGAATCCAAGGCTTGATTCACCCCTTGTCGCCTACCGCCCACTGATTTCGCAGCACGCGTGGCGCAATCCCTTTGAGATTTTCATTAAATTCTGGGCGCATTTTTCTTACAGTGTTAATTTCAATCAAGCTCTTTCGCCTCGTCCTTCAAATCTATTTTGTTGTTCTTAATCTGGCACATTGAATCTTGTGCTCATGATTTATTTTTTGTTCTCTTCCTTCCTTTTTAAAATTTTCCAGTTAATCTTTTTACCCAACAATTATTATTTTTTTTTTTCATCTTTCTTTTTTCTTGTCAATTTATTTGTCCTCATGTCTTGGAATCGCCTTAATCATTTCCTCATTTTTCTTGTGATATTTTTAGGTTGAACATGTTCGCGCACACGGCCCCAGGACTTCAGCTTTCGGCTTTGTTTTCAGTTGTTTGTCTTTGTTCAAAGCTGATTGTTAACTTCAGAGCTCTTTGTCATTCTACGGAATTGTTTATCACTGTTCAACGTTGTTTTTCAATGGCGGTCAAAGCTGTTTTCTGGTTATTCTTGTTTAAAGCTGTTTGTCATTGCACAAAGCTGTTGGTCATTAATCGTGGTTATACAATGCAGTTTTAGTTCCTACATTGCCAGGTATCGCGTCATGTAGAATCCAGTGCGAACACAACGTTGCTCAGACCTTATACTGTTCACAGTTGTCGATCATAGTGTTTAAGATGCCTGCTGTTGATCAAAGATGTTGCCACTACTTTCAGCTGTCTGCAACTCATGGACGTTTTTGCTCGTTTGTTTGTTTGTTTGTTTTTATTAAGCCTTTCAATCCTAAGAAAGTAGCACTATCTCGGCTATTAGAAAGTGCCAATTTTTGCTGAAAAATGTTGTGGGTAGAAATTTGGAATTTGAAAATTTGTCCGGGCAGCGGCACTCAGCATACTCTTACTTTGTTTCGAGTTTGAACTGCCAAAAGTTCTTTAACGTGTATAACTTACACACGGGCCCTCCGAAATATAATCGCCCTTACCCGAGAAGCTAAGACTGGAAGTCGGACTTCCCTACCCACAGGAAGCCAGGGGACCGTTGAGTCACTGAAAAAAATGCGTGTTTTCGATTTTCGTGTCCTTCCATCCCCCATGCCCAATGCAGGACCAGCATGTTTTCTCCATGAGCAGACGCCATACTACACAACCATTGCATCTCCTAATGAAGTTATTTGCTACTGCTCAAAGCGGTTTCATATTGTTTAGAGTTGTACGCGGGGTACAAAGTATAAGCTCTGTTAGTCGGTATCGTGCCTATGATTCAAAAATGAGTGACGTCACAGCGCCATGTAATTGACGTGCACTATTAGCATTGCTCATGTTTTTTCTTTTTTTTTATATATATTTTTGTTGCTGCTGCTGCTGCAGTTCTTGTTGTTGTTGTTTTTGTCGTTGTTGTTGTTGTTGTTGTTGCTGCTGCTGCTGCTGCTGTTGTTGTTTTTGTTGTTGCTGTTATTGTTGTTGCTGTTATTGTTGATGACACTGATAATACTTTGGGTCGTCTTTTATTGCGCATGTGTTTAGGGTTTCGAATGAGTCAGTGCTGAAAGACTCAAATCTGAAAAGATCACTAATGGAAACGACAAGGGAGAGGCAACTGTATAGGACACATCTGTCACCACAGGAGCCTAGAATATCTAGCCTTCACTGGGAGGATAGAGGGTAGAAACAGCAGGGGTGGACAAAGAAAAACCTACACAGAAAGTCTACATTCATGAACAACAAACAAACGTCATGATAACAACTCCTTCTTGAGGTTGGCTGATAACAGATCCGAGTGGAGAACCATGATCACCAATGTCTGTTCCAGACAAGG
>JBCAUA010075639.1:0-10903 GCA_038406235.1 Peronia verruculata
ATCTATCTATCTATCTATCTATCTATCTATCTATCTATCTATCTATTTATCTATCTATCTATCTATCTATCTATCTAAATATATACTACTGTCCACGGAATTAATCTTAAATTCTTTTTCTTTTTAGCTTGTGATCTTCATCACTCAAAAAAAAAAAAAATGTATATGTGGTTAACACTACCCATAATCTAACGCAATATAATTCCAGTTTTCTCATTTTATCGCGCCACAAATTTGGCATGATAAGGAGCAACGTCCCAGATAGCCACTGGTCACGTCAACTACCTGTGCTACTGGTGGAGACCAACAGTTGATTGATGTAGTAGACATTGAATCAGAGAAGGCAACGTCCATGATGGTGCACCTGTTTCAATGAGCTTTATTCTGGAGTGAAAAGGACGCTGCGAAAAGGATATTGCAGCATTCCGCGTTTCATATTCTGGTCACAGAAGACTTCTTTTTTTCTTTATAAAGGAATTCAGAAAGACAGTGGGGGACATCCTGGACCTCTGCCTTATACAGCCATCAAACTACCAGGAACTAAGGAAATGGAGGAAGAATAGATGGACAGCCCCGAGCCTATCCTTCGCTCAGCCAAAGATCCACTTTCTGGACAGGGCCAGGGAGAGAAAAAAATCGATAGAATTAATAACAAGGGATTAGGCCATTCCGTGGACAATTTCTGATTGTTTGACCGATAGGGTTCCATCTCTTTCCTCATGTCTAAAACATATGCACCACGGAAATTCTACATTTGGGCTTCTTAGAATACTGTGCTACAGTAAACTTGATTTCTGCTTTGGTTAACTGGGAGAAAGTTATAACTTAGATAGGCACTTAGGTAGCCATCCTGGCAACTGGAACTGACTGTTTGCAAAAGTGCAAAGTGGCAGGTCTTTTCAGGAATCATATCAGTCTTTATGTTCTCTTTCTTAGTCTTGTGATATAAGGTTTTGCAAAAATGCATGCTTGTACACAGGTCAGGTTTGTTTGTTTGTTTGTTTGTTTGTTTGTTTATTTGTTTGACATCAGCGTCGTCTTCCTCTTAGTCCGTGACTACATTTGGGGTTTTCAGGGCGCTTCTTGACAAGGTATACACCATTCTTCTTCACCCGTCACAGTTGTGAGCCAGGACTTGGCTCTTCGCAGAGATTCTCTGTGTCCAGTCCTGGATATTGTTGGTCCAAATTTTCTTTTGCCTACTCCTTTTTTACTTCCCATCCTTGTAACATAGTATTAGCAAAGCCACTGAAACTTGTTACAAGACCGAGCCATCTCAGTGCCTTTTTCTTCATTTCACACGACAACCGATAGCGCTCCTCAGATGAAGCTTTCATCACCACTGCACGAGCCCTAGGAGGTTTTTGCAAATGCCCACTATAATGAAGCTGTTACAGTGTGTAACACAAAGATTAACAGTTACAAGGGAGAGCAATTTGTGGAATTTAGGTCATCAACACCTTCAGATGCTTCTGGTGATTCCTAAAGAACCTGAATATTTTGCAATCGACCCTAGGATTTGCTCACCTAGTCAATGGACGGCCTCTTAAACATCTTATACATCAAAAACAGCTCTCATAAAGAACATCCAACATGGTAGTATCAGGCTCCATGTGGACAAAGAAAACAGCTGGTTGGAAATAGAATATATGCATGGGAGAAATGAGCTGTTTGTCACCCAGGCTACTCATCTAGGCGCCCGGAGAGGGTCAACCATCTTCTTTGCTATCCAATGGCATAAATCTGGACAAACTACAAAAGAAAATGGGAAATGAAAGCAAGGTTATCAAGGTTATGTGGATTTATCTAACACTCCGTTTTCTTGTTGTTGTTGTTGTTGCTGTTTTTCTCTCTTCTCTCTCTCTCTCTCTCTTTCTCTCTCTCTCTCTTTCTCTCGCTCTCTCTCTCTCTCTCCTTCTTTACTCAAGCTCTCCATTATACGGTTTCAAATGCGACAAAGTGCGATGAGCGTATTTCCCAAATTCCAATATGTCGCCGCGGCCTGTAACAAACCAGAGTTCCTAATCAGAGGCATGGGAGATGGGACTTCATTCACTTTCCATCTGGGATTTCAGGGCAAGAGGCAAATGATCTGCACCTCATTACTTCCTTCAAAGAATCTGGTAATTTCGCCCAAATTATCTGCTCCTGTTTCTTATTCTTCTTTTGCCACCTGAGCGTTAATCTCCAGGTCATCTCTGCCCAATACAAATTTCACATCTTTTGATAATGAAACCTGGTGTATTCGGCTCAGAGCACAGATTTTAAACCTCAGGAAAAAGGCATTGAGAGCTTCGTGACATGGCGTGAGGCTGCAATATGAAGGACATTTTTATGTTCCAGATGATAACTTCAGAGCAGAGTGACATTCTGTCTCTAACTGACAGCTTGTGTTGTGAAAGAACCGTGTCTTCTATCTCAGTTGTGAAGACAACATCTTTGAGAGATAATGAATGAAACAGATTTTTTTTTTTAAATTCTTCGGTCTCTCAGTGCTGCAATGTCGGTGAAGTGTTCTAGAGGAAACTAGTTGAGGCGAATAATTAAGCAAAACGTTGTGTAATTGATTGCATTGTGCAATATTCTGTACGTTGTATTGTGCAATTTACCTTTTTCTACATAGAGCCAGTGCAATGGATTTTACCTCACGGAAGGTCTTAAAACATAGGTGTCTTTAAAACTGTGGTCTGTTAGTAATGAAGTTAGACTGAATTTTTTGACTTCATATCCCCATACACACACACTTTTTTCCGCCCAACCCCTCTCGTTTCTCTCTTTGGGTTGTTAAGACTTAAGAAAGTAAGTGACCAACATCAGGTTAATGTCAATATGAAAGAGCTTCTGAACAGCTGACAATATATGGAAGTTTCCGGTCCAAATTTCTCAAACCCGACCGCGTTATGAGATGATCTATTAGAACCTGAAGGAGATCTTTGCGAGAAACAACAACAACATAAGATTAGAAAATAGGCCACTGACTTGTACTATGTCCTGACCAACGCTCGAAGGTTTACATATTAAAAACATGGATAGATGTAAATCTTGAAAAGCTTGGCAAGAAACGGAGAAAGCTGCAAACCAGATTATAATTTTTATCACATAAACATGGTGGCATCTGTTCCAGAATGTACATTGTTCTTCCATCCCAAATCGATTTCAGAAGCTGTCAATATGAGGCAGGCCATTCGGCACATAAAGTGTTTACTATTATACTAATACGGATATGAATACGAATAGTTTGTTTCGATAAGGAAATACTAAAATTATAACATGAGCTCGATAGTTCTTGTTTGGTTGTTTATAAGTCTTTGATAACCGTTATTATACATCTTAATATAAAATAGCATATGTTTTTGAACTCCTGGGTGTCGTCAATACCGTCTCTAGCGCGGTTCAGCCGTAAACGTGCTGATGTTCCGGTATATAAAAACCTAGTATCCATTACAAAATTCATCGATAGAGGACTGAGATTTAAGGAGACAGTATTAATTAAAATTAGAAACACAAACACAGATCTTTATCTAACCACAACAAAATAACAATGTATATACAGAACAGATTTAAAACAAGGCCTATAACTGAAGTCTTTCTGCAGAGACTTCTTAAGTCATCACAAGCTGTCTTGAAGTACCAGCCACAGGACAATGTTAGCGCAGGCCGGAGACACCGAAAGTGTGAGGCCAGGGTATCTAAATTAGATCTAGACTCGCCAAGAGTGTGAGTACATTATCACCTAATGTCTCGTCTGTCGTTGGACCTCGGGGACGTCGTGATAACAGGAGCGTCTCTCTCTCTCTCTCTCTCTCTCAACCTCTCTCTACCTCTTGTTCTGTCCCAACTTCTATCTCTATCTATCTGGCTTTCTACATTAGTTTCGCCTGCCTATCTCTGTTTGTGCTTGAATATGAGTGTACGTGTGTCTTTCTCTCTGTATCTTTCTTCTCTGTCTGTTTTGTCTGTCTGTCGGTCTGTCTGCCTGTCTGTCCCCCTCTCTCTTCATTTGTTTGTGTGTCTGTCTCTCTCCCCCTCTCTCTCTTTCTCTCCGGAATCTCTGCCGCTCTCTCTATCTCTGAATCATTGCAACTCTCTCTCTCTCTTTCTTTCTCTCTCCCTGTCTCCATCCCCATACATCTGTCAATCTGCCGGATATCTATCCTTCAGCCAGGCTCTATCTATCAATCTCTCAAGTCCTGACTCCATCTCTGTCACTCTTCCACTCTCAAGGTTTTCTGTCAATGTCTATCTAACCTGTCTATCTGTCAATCACTCACCCACTGTCTCCCACTGCAGGTCTCTCTTGCCTTCTGTATCCTGTACGACCGTATCCTCTATTCTCCAGGATGCCTGTCTCTCTTCATCTAAATCCTCTACTTTGTCCTCTTTTTGCGCATTATTCTCCTTACACTGCCGTAATTCTGCAAGTCTGGATAGCTGGATATGTGTGATACAGCATGAAAAAAGAATTTCTATTCCTGCTACTATTCCTATCCTATTGTTCGTGAAGATGGGTGGTGGTTCGAATCTTGGATATGCCTCGTAGTATGAGAAGATTCGAGGATTAGAACCTGCACGTTAATGGTTCGTTAAAAATCGATGAAGAGTGGTCGGAGTGCCGCTGTCCAGGCAAAATTTTCAAATTCCAAATTTCTATCCCCATCCACAAATAGGCAGCCATTTAAAAAGAAGAGATAATCCTACTTTCCTGGGATTGACAGGCTTGACGAACAAAAAAAAAAAATGACAAACTAAAGCTGTCGTAAGTTTTTGCTCGGTTTCAGGGGAGTAGCCTTACTACTTTTTGTTTTCCTTTTTCTTCTGTAGAAAGTTGTTCGAAGTCTCACATCCTACGATGTTTGCCATTTTGAGCTCTTGAGATTTGCTTAACTTAAGCTCTTTATTCTCCCTTTATACTCCCCAAACCGAACTCTTCAGGTTTTTCATACTCCCTTTCTCTCTTTTCTACTGTCCAGCCCCCCCTCCCCTTTCTCTCTCTCTCTCTCCTTCTCTCTCTCTCTCTCTCTCTCTCTCTCTCTCAATAATATTAGGACCTATTCAGGTGTTCAGATATTATCGTCTTGTCTCAACGACATAATCCTTATCTCTGTCTTATTTGTTGCGGGTGTAAAGACAACGTCGGTATTAAAGTTTTCTGACATCTCTTACTTCTTCATATTATTATTTAGCCTGTAGCTCCGTGGGACGAGCTGTACAGCAATTTTTCCCACCCCTCATCCTCAGGCGCTAAGCTATAAGTCTTTGTAGGTATGTTTTTAGCCCATTCCTAGAGAAGCGTTTCAGGGCAAAATGAGACATATCCAAAATCGCCGTTTAGAGAAATATAACAACTTGTTCTCCAATAGATAGTAATTTATCATTCAGAACTAGACTTTTTGGAACACATTCGGGAAGGATAAGCTTGATGAAAAGGAAAGATCCTTACCATATAGCACTACAGCCGTTCCCACTATTGAGGGGTATCGATCCTTTCCACGTTCGTGTTTATTTCCGTGTCTGGATGCGAATTTTTGGTGGGGGGACGCGGAAGCGAAACGTCATAAGTGATTTACTTCCGTTTTTGAAATGTAAACAATGGAATGTGGGGCGGACGCGGAAGCGACACGTCATAAGTGATTTACTTCCGTGTTTAAAATGTAAACAATAGAATGGTGGGCGGACGCAGAAGCGAAACGTCATAAGTCAACGATCTATAAGTTAAAATTGTCAAAAATGGCGTTTGTCGCGTTTTGCCCTGAAACCCTTCGATTTCAGCCTGTTTTCAATCCACTACTCACCGTACTGTCCTTTCTGGATGAGGGAATGAATCGGCTACGTCACATCTCTCGTGACTACTCAAATAGTGCTATGATCAGTGTCAAGGTCATGTCCTAACCATCAACGTTAACACTGAATTGCTTTTTCATGTGCGCGACTGTCGCTTTGCCGGAAATGAACTTGCTGTAGAAGCTCTAGATAGATCAGGGGTTCTCAGCGTTTTTGCACTTGCGAACCCCAACTCGAAAAGTTTGAAATCCATGTGACTTCCTAGTGTCAGCAGCTTGACGTACATTATTTCATTCTCTGCGAATGCACTTGCAGACACACATACACCTTCAAACAGGCACACACACTAACAGGCAAGCAGCATACAGACACCTCTAATGTCATCTAATGGCACTGAACCGCTGTAACACAGTTTGTTGTTGTTGTTGTTTGTTTTGTTTTGTTTTTTTGTTTGTTTTTTTTTTGTTGTTTTGTTTTGTTTTACTGAACACCCCCCCCCCCCAAAAAAAAAGATATGCAAAAGCATAAGTATCTAAAAATTGAATTGTTGAGTTGAAATTAATGTTTATCCCAGGCCACTTATAGGAAGGTTTGGCAACCCTTTGGGTCGTGACTCACCTGTTGAGAACCTCTGTTCTAGATCTTAATCTGACTGAAGTTTGGTTGAGTGGTAACTCATACTGGAGTGGTAAACAAGGACACATAATATCGAGTGTCCCCTCGCGGGGGCCCGGGGAATTTAAGTAGGCTCTCTGCTCCCACCTACAGGCGGTGTAAGCCTGCCATTGGTGGGAAGTCTCCCATGGAGTGCCATCCTTGACATTCCGGGGGAGACATCTCTTCTCTCTCTCTCCTTGCTCCTGTCTTCTGTCCCGCTCTCTTTCTTCTCTTCTTCTGGACATCTAAGCGTATCCAACCGTGCTTGACACAATATAGGCGTAATCGTACTGATGTGTCGTTAAATCCCCACACAACAACAACAACTAGAAGACAGACACAGAATTTAGCGATGGCGTCCTCACACGGGACACCTCACAATGGTAAACAAACAGAGGACTGAATCAGCATCACGTATTCATTGTTAGATTTAGAACAAGTCCCTGGTCTGGATGCAGAGAAATCAAAGAACAAGGAGGTCTTTGAAGGGAAGGGGGGGGAGGAGGGGATGGAATGGCGGCAAGTCATGGGAATGACACGAAAAAACCGCGGTTAAAATCTCTGCTGACGGGTAAGCCGCTTATAATTTCCGGATATTCCCACAGGAGAAGCCCGTGCTCTGTAACGTCTCTAGAATTCATTTCCGCCCGCGAGGCGCATGCGCTCAGAGATCCGGTGACTGCTGGGAATGAGCGCCATAGTTTAACCGTATGGCGTTATGTTGATGTTGTTGGAACATCCGTGGTCGTTTATCCTTCACTGTAATCGTAAAATTTCGAGAAAAAATAAAAATTCAAAACGCTATGACATGAAATATGTTATTATTTTGTTGGGCTAATAGAAACATAACATTTCAGTGACCGTTTTTTTATTTTGTTTATTTTTTATTTTTTAGATGTTTGGTTCTCAATAGTTGGGGCAAATCATTGATTGCGAAGAACAAAATGAAATTCAAGAGTTCGTGCGGATGTGAGGATGATATTCTGTATCAAATAGTGTTATACATAGATTGTATAATTTATACGAACATTTCGTGTGTATATCAGAAACATTCGTAGGAATATTATTTCACATATGAAACATTTGTTGTTGTTGTTGTTGTTGTTGTTGTTGTTGCTGTTGTTGTTTTTGTTGTTGTCGTCGTCGTTGTTGTTGTTGTTGTTGTTGTTGTTTTTGTTGTTTGGGTGGGTTGGGGGCGGCTCTCGTAATGGATAATGCCGTTGGAGTCTTTTTTTTTTTAATGAAGCCGAGCAATCATAAAGAAACTAAAGCATACAGCTTTCGGTAAATCATAACAAATGCAACTCATGACCATTAAAATTTTAATTATAGTTTCAAACACTGAAGGTAAAAAAACAAACAAACAAACAAAAAACAACTAGGTAATGGTCACATCCAGTTATTGCCTTACAACATTAGATTATGCATAACATCTTACATTTCTGTCACTCTTATATAAACGTTTCTTCCATTTTATTTTCTTCAAAATTGATTGATCACTATTGTGTTATGTTAGTTTTTTATAACGGTTGTGGACAGCTAAGGTAACCACCACTACAGGAGGCTGAAAAGCTTATTAAAACCATAACTATTTTCTTCATACTTAATCCTGTCTGGAGTCATGAGTTGTGCACTGCTGATTTTCATTTATCAATAGTGCATTTGGACCAGGGCTTTGGCTTACCTCAGAAATTCTCTGTATCCTCTCGTGGATATTGTCGGTCCATCTTTCTTTTAACCTGCCCATCTTTGTTTTTTCATTCACTTCTCATCCACTGTTCCTTGTGGAGCAAATAAAAATCATTGTTTTCTTTATCTGATAGTGAGAACTTCTCTCAGGGACAAATATTTCTAGTCTGCCTGAAAACTGATTGAAAAAGACAGCATTTTGTGGAAAACATTACTTTTTCTCTTACCTGCAAAAAATCTTTACTAATTTACAGATTTGTCTTGAAATTGTATGAAAGTACTTTTTAATCAAAATGACATTAGACTTTCTGTAAGTTCTGGTAATATGGCTCGGAGTAAGAGGAAGTCTCTGTTTAATTTATCTTTCGTGTATTTTGTCTTTCCATCTCTATCTCCTTACACCTCCTTGCTCCTTCCCTCTGTCCATCACCATTACGACACAACACTTCTGTTTCCCTGTGATGTGACAAGAATGAGGAAAAATCCTGCGCTCTGTCAGAAAATCCGATTTACATTTTTATATGGCAAAAACTGACAGGGGGAAAATATGTCCATGGGCATTAGAGAACGGCATTTTCCCCCAATCTTAGTCTGTTTTTGGCAACTCTTAGACCTCTTTGTCAGAATTTCCAGCTGCTATCAACATGCAATTCTTTGTTGTTATTTTTTCCCTCTCTTCAGAACACTGTGTTTCTGCATCACGCTTTTGACTATTTCTTTTTCGCTCGTCTTTATCTTGGTTTTTACTTAGTTTTGATGTTGTCGTGTTCCCACAGTGCAATGTTGTCATTTTTAGTTACGTTTTCTGCCTTGATTCAGGACTCTTTTTTGCACTCTCTTCAGTCTGGGGGTTCCCTATTCATTTCTCTTGTTCTCGATTCTCTCCCTCTCTCTCCCTAGCTGTTGGGTTGTCTCTCTCTTCCTCTCTCTCCCTCTCTCTTGTTCTCTCATTCCCTCTCTTTCCCCCTTTCTCTCCCTCTCTCATTTTATCCCCTCTCCCACTCTCTTTTCTCTCTCTCCCTCTCTCTTCTTCTCTCATTCTCTCTCTCTGTTTCTCTCATTCCCTCTCTCTCTCCCTCTCTCTCCCCCTCTCTCTCCCTCTCTCTCATTTTATCCCCTCTCTCTCTCTCTTTCTCTCTCTCCCCCTCTCTCTTTCTTCCTTTCCCTGTCTCTCCCGCCTTTTTTCTCTAACTCTTCCCATTGTAATCTGTCTGTCGCCCCCTCCATTCCTATTAATGAAACACTTTATTCCTCAATCTTCCTTTTCTTGCTTTCTCTCTGTCTCTCCCCTTATCTCCCTTAAACAGTCTCAATCAGCTACACCCCAGACGATGTACTTGTTACAAACTAAGGGTTTTCTTCAAAAGCCTGACATGTTAGATCTTCTTTTGCTTTATATCTCAACGTACATTTTAAAATATAATTATGTTCGGTAGGCTCAAGTGATGTCGTAGATAGTATGACCATGAACTGAACGCTCTACTTGGGCTTAGGATAAAACGCTAACCCTTTTTGATTTCTTTACTTTATTTTATTTTATCGAAGGCTGTTGCAAATCGTATGTTCTACAATGTTATGATGTTAAACTCTCAATGTTTGACCTAGCAGGTTTTTTTTCTGCCTAGACTTGACCACCCCCCCCCCCCCCAATCCCCATTCTGCCTGGTCTACATCTTACCCTCTCTCTCTCTCTCTCTTTGTGTCGTCCTTAATTTTTGTTCCCCTCCCCTTCACATTATGTCTTTTGGTCCTTCTGTCAATCAGAATTTACAGAACAATCTCAACCTGCTTCCCGGCATGATCAGTACGAGAAAAGTTACACCTCAGCATTTTTCGCCTTCTTGTACTTTAAACAACAGAGCTGTCTATCAGATCTGCACATGACTATCTCCCTATCCAGAAACCTCTGTGTCTTTCACGTCTCCATTCTAATAATACTAAAATAAAGACACAGACGTCTGATTTTTCTTCTAGGATCTTTCGGCATCACTCTTACAGAAATAGGCGTCCTTCACCAAAGTACTAACCAAGAGAAGACTTTTTTTTTTGGGGGGGGGGGTCTGTTGTCTTCAGTTTGTCTGCTAGGTCCTAGTTCTATCATTCATTCCATCTGGGAAGGCCATTCATGTGGGAGCTGGTAACTAAAGGAATATTTTGTGGCCTTTCCTGTTGATTCTCTCGCCTCTTCATATTTCCACAACGCTTACAGTTTCTTCTCAGACCGGATGAGCTCAACTGTAAACATGCGCTCCTAGAGCAAATGTGACGGCCTCTCCCCCGGAACAAGGCAAATACTAGTTGGGCTCAGATACATAATGAGGTCAGTTCTATTCCCTGCACGCCCTCCGAGTCGGCTCATAACGCCCTGTAACGACCAGGCCCTGCATGAATACTCGCCCCTTGTTCATTTAGGGGGAGATGATTTCATTGGACAATCGGCAATCAATTGTCTCCCCTTTCCTTGCTGTGACCTAGATTGCCTCCCCTTGCCGCTGTCAAGTCCAATCGCCAACTCCGGAATAATTCATACATTTGTTATTTCATTCCTCATATCCGTCCTGTCAGTTTTGCCTTTTACATCGGTCTTCAGGCTGATTAGTGGATGGGAATCGTATGTTCCTGCCCCTAGCTCTTACTGTCAAGGATTTTTTTTCTCTTTTTCTCCTTTCTCTCTTATCCTTCTCCTCCTCACATCATTTCAGAGTATCTATCTATCTATCTATCTATCTATCTATCTATCTATCTATCTATCTATCTATCTATCTATCTATCTATC
>JBCAUA010075661.1:0-10902 GCA_038406235.1 Peronia verruculata
TAGTGCAATTTAGTTTGCATTTATAACAACGTATTTCTTGAGGTACAATAGAAGATCTGCATAATGCATCATAATATAATGCATCAGAGTGTAAGATTGCAAGAGAAGAAATATTCGACATAGATAATTAACGTAATGAACACAGACCAAGCCAATAGGTCACAGCGAGCTATGAGAGTGTTTGTACCTTGCAGCATGCCAAGAGAATATAAAAGCCGATTAATGTTGTTTAAAACAGTCCAATGAAAATTTTGCATGAATTTTGTGTAACAGTGACATCAATGTAGAGAGCAAATAAGCAAAACATGGATCAAAGTAAGACCTGTAGAGTAATATTATGTACATGGTCAACCTGTCACAGAGTAGAATAAACAATGTCACAGTAGTGCCAACCCGTGATTAATTATAATGCAATGTGTGACCTAACTACATAATAACAATATTAGTGGCAATGCCTGGCTGACGTTGGTCAGAACAGATTGTCATACCAGTCCATACAATAGTAGAGTAGTTAATTTATGATATGATATGTATGTATTAAACACAGTATCTTATTATAAGTAATATGCCTTTAACTGGGCATTCATGCTGCTGTATGGGTCATCTGAACATGATAGAGAAACATCTTGGCCATTTGATATTTGATCATTCTTGATTGAGTTTATCTATGAAATATGAAGTATTTTATTCGGGTTGACATCTTCAAATGATGAAACAATATGACAATTAAACCTTTCAATCTGTATGTATACTCCTGTTTAAGATACTAAGAGAAGTAGCCCTTTCCGGCCAATGACCAAAGTGGCGGCTTTGCACTAGGATGGTATGTATTTAATAGAAACATAGTTAGACCAATACCTCAAAACTCATGACAATCATCATAGTAGAACACAGGACTTTGGGAGAAAACTCGACCTTATTTCTTGCTCGAAATAAGCTGATAACCAAGAAGGAAGGCAACATGCTGCATTAGCTATCTCGACTTATCAAGGTAAAAAAAAGACGTAAAATGCGTTTAATAATAGAATTTGGCTGAAGTCATTTGACACATTACGCTGGGTAGGAAGGGATAATTTGTGCCCCTGCCTTTCGCTGGTACTCTCTTTTTTTTTTTCCTTTAGGATCTCTATTTTATTCTCCAGACACTCGGCACTTTGACATAAGTCAACAAATTCTTGCTCCTTAAAATCATTTGTCTCTAGCTCTAAACAAGACTTGGTCCTGAAATCCATGCTCATGATGAAATAAAATAATTTCATAAATACTGATAACTTATCGACAATCAAGTACATCAACAGAACCACAATGGCGCCTAAGTATTATTTGTTACAAAATATTTATTTTATTCCCGCTCTGAGCTAATAGTCATGGGATTCGGCCTGATGCAATTCAGTCTCTTTCCTACCTAAACTACTCATTACTATTATAATTTGTGAGCATTTACGTTCAATTGGCCGTAAGAAGATTTTTCATTATAAATTTCCTACCCACCGCAACAAGGTCAAGAAAAGAAATGAGGCAAACTTTCTTGGGTCGATAGAACTTCTCAAAATATTGATGAATTCTGTTATGGTAGATCAATTGTGGACAATGTGCATCATATTGCACAGGAGTAGAGCATATCTGAATTCAACCACACTGGGGACGTATCAATTGGGC
Source organism: Peronia verruculata (assembly GCA_038406235.1). Classification (NCBI taxonomy): domain Eukaryota; kingdom Metazoa; phylum Mollusca; class Gastropoda; order Systellommatophora; family Onchidiidae; genus Peronia; species Peronia verruculata. The sequence goes on from JBCAUA010075661.1 coordinate 1,660, forward strand.
AAAAGGTACAGGATGAAGGTATATAGGAACAATTAAAAGGACTTCACTATGTACGGATAGTTAGTGATCTTATACTTTGTTTTTTCTCCCCATCACAATGAAATCCTCCTTAACAGATGTTATAATGAGCAAGAATGTTTATTTGTGACTTTCTGTTGTCAGTGCTATGTTAATGTGAATTTGAGTCTCTCCAGGTTATTCACTGAATAATCAGTTTAAACTCATTTTTTTTCCGTCTGGAGTGTAATTTTAAGACTTTTCCTTAAATTTTGTAAGTTTAATCTCATTTCTTTTTTCTTTATTTATTTTTGTTATTATTATTATTATTATTTTTTTTTTTACACTTTTTTAAAGACATATATAGGTACATCATTTCAACCGGACCTTAATTTCATCCAGTCCGATTAACAGGCCTCCCTTAACAGGTGACTTTTGTACATAAACATCAAATTGATGACTTTTTTTTTAAAATGTTTGAAAAGTCAAATGTTAGTTCTTAATCACCGGCAAAAAGGAATAAAAAAGACATAAAACTTGAAAAAAAGAATAATTAAACAGCCAAGAAAGCGAATAAAATTCAACTGTTTACAACTTATTAAAAAAGAAAAAAAAAAGAAAGAAAGAAAGAAAGAAAACAATATGATGGCTGTTAGTTAACTTTAGGCATCTGTCTCATCTGGTGTCACGTAAAGGTCGCCAAGTTGATCGTCAGTTTCCAGTACAATCTTGTCCTCTTCTGCAGTCATGACATCTGAAATAGCGGAATTTTCGAGAAGGTCTTCTGGGACTTCGTTACCAACTTCTTCTTTGATGTCATTATCCACCACATCGTTGTTCTCCACTGAGGGCCTGTCAGCTTTCGGCTCATTATCATCATAATATGTCAGAGACACATCTGGAACTTCATAGCCTGTCTCAAACCAGGTTTGATCATCTGTTGCTCTCTCCTGGTTATCTAAAAATAATAATATCGAAAAAAAAAGCTGTTATTGTTAATAAGTAATGGGCCATTTCAGCTAGAGCTAAGATTGTTGTTTTGAACTCTCTATGGGGAAGGGGGGAGGAGATCAGGGGGAGAGGGGAGTAGTCTTACCAGCATTGTCAGGTTATCATAGCTATAACTCATAATGATTCCACCTTAGGTCACAATACCTGAAATTCCAACTAGGCTGTCACATCCACTAAACGACATGATCAAAGTGATTGTCTGTCACCTAGCCCTAGTGTAGTATTTATATTATTCCAGGGCTTATTTCGATGAAATGTCTGCAATAAATGATGTGAGAAGAAAACAAAAATTCTTGCTCTTCTCTTTCTTTTCATGTTTGTGCAGAAAAAAAAAAAAAACAGAAAAAAAAAAAAAAGAAAATGAAAAAAAAAAGAAAAAATAAAGAAAAAAAAGAAGAAAACAAAAAGAAGAAGAAAAAAAAAGAAGAAAAAAAAAAAAAGAAGAAGAAGAAAAGAAAAAGAAGCCGACAGAGAGAGAAAGGAAATTCAACTTCTGTATTAATCCGCCTATTCGTTTTTGTGAGACAGATATTATGAGAACTATTCAGGGAACTTTTAAATATCAGTCCGTAAGCATTTTATATATCTGTTTTTGTTGTTGTTGTTGTTGTTTTTTTTTATTCTTTTTTTTTTTCCAAGAATGCTGAAACAAAAAATGATATTACGTATACTTATTTATTTATTTATTCATTATTTTGCATTTATCAATGATTTATTTGCTTATTTATTTACGCATTTATTGGTTATTTCAATGTTTGCTTATTTACCTATTCATTTATATTCTATTATTTTATGTTATGTTGCAAATTTTCAAACTTCAGTTGGTGATATAACAATATTATATGTATGGGTGTGTGTGTCTCTATGTGTGTGTCTTGTATGTGTCTGGGGTGTACGTGTGTACGTGGATGGGTGTGTATGTGTGTGCACGCAGATAATAATTCTGTCCGTTAAAAATGTCTAAATGCCAAGACTGTGCAGCGCAAAAGAAAATATTTATAGATTATAAGAAGTCATTTTATAAATTGTTTATTTTTTCTGGTTACAGTTGGCGAAATAACTCCCCCAGGAGGTTTAAATGCTTTGCGGCTGCTTTTGGCCTATGCAAATATATGGGCCAAGAAGTCTAAACAACCGGCAAGGAGTGACCGGTAGGTTTATTGCTCGTTTATTGTCATCTGCACAATAGCTATCTGCATGCTGGTAAGTGTCTGTAATTATTTGATACATTGAAGGACTTTGATTGGGCGATGTTGTTTTTTAGAGGATCAAACTTAATTTTTTGTTCACAGCTCTATCGATTTATTTCTGTTAGCAGCTGACCCTCAAAACTCTTAATTCAGGAAAGTACATTCTTTTTCTGCCTCTGCGGATGTTTAATTGAAACTAAATATCGATCTAAAATCATTTCAACTTTCTAAAGAATGTCATGATAATAATATGAGACGCGAAAGGGTGAAATCAGGCGCTGGTCAAACTGAGCCGACCGGAGTAATCACGTGTTTTGCAACAGTGAATGAATTTTTAAAGTATTTTTGTTCTTCATCAAGCCCTTCTATACCAATCTAAAAATGCACTTCAGAGTTCAATGTGTTGAAATAGATCGAGTAAAAGCACCAAAATTGTAATTTTGTGGCATGGTCTTACAAAGATAAAGAAGGATTTACAAAAGTGATCGGCCATTTTCTCAATTCAGCTTCACCAACAGATCACCCCCATCGTCTTTAATTGCCAATATCTCAACTTCTACTTAAGAATTCAACCATTTTTTTACACACTAATAGCGAAATAAATAATTTTTACTGTGAGACCAATAACTCCATATGCTCAAAATTTGACGAGCACCCGATTTCATCGTGTAGCATCTCATATATTTTAAACTGACATAAATGTTATGATTGGCATTTTCACGAAATGTCTGTAACTGAGAGTAAACGTCTTTGGCTCTCTAAATGACAAGTGTCAATTTGTTTAGCAAGAATTCCCTACAACAGGATGCAAAACTAGTTGACGGATATATAAAAATATTTTGTAATGTCATATGGATTTTTTTTTTTTTAACTCCAGTTCGCAAACTCGTGATGTACCCATACTGTCCTATTCTATTGCCATGAAATACTTCTCTTCCTTCATCTTTTTGAATGATCAGTTGAAAATACTCTTGAGAAATATTTTCAATGTTGCAGAATTATTGCAGATCGTCACTATTTTTTCTCTCTCTTTATTACGCTTTTGCATGTTAATTCAGTATACAAATCTTGGACATCTCACTTAATCACTGCACAATGCAGATGAGTTAAATGTTCTGAAAATGCTTTTACAATCAATTGCAGTGATAAAAAGTTGGAACTTACGGTTTTGTCTCCATTTTTCAGATAAACAATAGATATTAGAATGAGCAAGTAGACAAGAAAAAGATTAGCAGAATATGCTGAATTTACGGTGCAAGGACTCAGTGTATAGACGGCGAAAGAGCCCAGAAAAGTTTCAAACTATGATTTAATTTCCAAGACGAGATAGATCTGTATTTTGGAATTAACAGTAAAGGGGCTCTACCACATCATCCAAAATGTTTGTGCTTAAAATGTTACAGGAGGATTTGAATTCTTAAGGTGTCAGGTTCAGCCACTTACTTCGTAGATGCTTCAAAATTATGCCATTAGAGCCAGCACATTTGGTATCCTTTTAATAGCAGTCAATGATCAAGCAAGGATCGTACGGTGTGTTCATGGCTTGATTCATTTTGGACAAAGCTCATAGCTGATGGCAGGAAGTTAAGAAATACCGACCGTGTTAATCCATCAACTTTACCCTTCCCACAATCAAACATCATATTTCTACTAGATTTACTCTCAGCTGGGAACACTATTATGTTGGCTTGTGTTATAATGTAATGGTTCCAACTCTAAGATATATGGCTTCCATTTATCAATTTTATCTTGTTCAGTCAGTAACATTAACTGCATACGGTATTAAACACAGTAACAGAGTGACACGGCAAAAAACGCAGAGTTTTGGTCCCTTTTGTCGATTGTCATACCTTTTGTCTAGCACAGACGTCATAATATAGTGTTATAACTGCTGTTATATTTTTGCTGTTACCCACTTCAAACACCGTTAACAGCAAGACATTGCATGGCTGACCTGAACTTGACATTTCATCTAGATAAACCCTCCCCCTCCCACCTACCTGCAACGTGCACACTTGATGACAGCGGACAGTTATAGGTGTTTGGTAAGTGACACAGACTGATAGATGATGCTTGCTCTATCATATAAAAACCACAATATAGGACATTCACATTCATCTTACAGTCGTTCTGTGATATAGCACTTTAGAGTAACCGTAGAAGTTGTTTTTATTGTTTTTGCATTTCTGTTGATGAATCAATGGTAGACGTTTTACATGAAGCTGATTCAGACATTTGTATTATATAGGTACTGTATAAATCAGATGTAAAGCTCCATATCATTAACTTTATTTTCTGATTGACATAAGTTATAACATGGTTGAATGGCAAACGTATTAAGTCAGACCTTTACAGTATAACTGGATACTTCGTTTAGTGGGAATTTTAAAGGGTAGAAAAGAGAGAGTAGGGGGAAAGAGGGAGAGAAAGAGAGCGTATTTAAATATAGCAGGAAAATAATATGTGCAAACAAAATAACTCAGTGTGTCTGTTCTTCGAAATAGTAAGCTGTAAAAGAAAAACAAAATAGAGAAAGCCAAACGTAATCCACTTTTCGCTTATCACGAAAAAAAATATATGCTGGTACAGACAGTTTGTTTACGCTCCAAGCTTTAGGTTGCAGCAAGTAAAACTAAAGATAGATAATTTCTGCATCCCATGTTCTATTGATAAGAACGTACATGAGCTATATCTACTGTCTTGGTACTCAAAACCGATACCTAGACATCAACCAGTAGCTGAGTGAGCTGGACAGGTGAGACGATGTCATTCCAGTTAGTAATATCATTTAGCACTGGTGATTTGATACAATATGCACTAGAAGGGTACACAACTAAAGTGTCAGAATGACGTCACTTTTTGTTATCAACTGCGACGCTGAATATAATTTATTTCATTTTTATAGACTTCTTTTGCAGCTGGGTTAAAATTTATTCCAGTGAGAATGGTTTTCAATTCTTAAACATTTAAATAAGGCTCTTCATTACCTTTCTGAGCATACATTATACTGATGCGTTTAATCTCTTTATAACATCATATTTTGGATCAAATTACACAAAGAAAGTTGAAAAGTTGCTGGCAATATCATGAGTTCACCTGTGGACTCACGGGTACAATGGGCTAATCATACATGAGTGCATTTCAGTCCTCTTAGAACAAATTAATCTGAAATCTTACTTTTTTTTTAAAATTCCCAATCGATAACTTCGTGCGTCCTTAGAAGCAGTCACATGACTTTAAAAGAACCCCCCACACTGAGAACACCATTACTATGAACTTGAGTCTTTCCAAATCATTTATTGCACTGTTATTTTTCTCATTTTGCCCTCTGGAGCGTATTTTTCTGTCATTTTGTTTTATCTTTAAAGTTTAATCATATCCCTTAAAACATTTTTTTAAAAAGCAAAATGTTAGATATTATTTACCTTATATCTGAATATTACAACCGCACTTCATTTCATCCCAAACCCATATGTCAAAATACATGAATTTTCCATATTTGTATTTTCTCTTATCATATGACTTATGTGCACAAATCATTACTGTTATGACGTTTGGCAAGTGTTCAGAAAGTAATTTCAGAGAAATAAAAAGGCGTGAATCCTTAGTCACGGTGGAAAAACATAAAAGAGAAGAAAAAAAAACTTGAGATAACAAAACGACCACAGAAGTGAACAAAATTTATGAGTTTGCAGCTTATAAAACACTAAAGCAATTCTGCATATAAGTCTGTTCAGTCTGTGCCTCTTTAAATTTCAGCAAGTTGGTCATCAGCAAATCGTGTCCTGTTTTGAACAAGTATCATTTGCAATTGCAGTCTGGAACTTCCTTACCATGCTCGGTATCGATATCAGTATCCATATCTTCATTGTCCTTTACTGAAGACCCGCCAGCTTCTACAACATTACTATTTGAACCCATCGGAACCTCTGTTGGGACTTCGTAGCCTCTCTCAGCACCAGCGACACTGGCTGTTGCTCCATGATTATTTACGGAAGCTTTGTCTTGGTTATCTGTAATAATATTATCGGTACACAAGTGTTATGATGACTCAAGAATGTATCACCTCAGTTACAAGAATTGCAACAGCTTTCAAGTCTGAAACACAATATCTGCGTATCTCAAATTACATAAACTGTGCCGATTCTGTTTGTTTCTGTGGCATGCATGTGTGTAGGATGGTTTGAGGGCTTTACAAATACATGTTTAATACCAATAGTCTCATTTCTCTATTTTTTGGCCACAATGACTATCTGCTGAAATCTCGGATCTGCAGTTGGCATGAAGATGACTTTCAATAACTTCTGTTCAAGATTCCATATACATAAGAGGACATCTGACAACTTCAATCTAAATTTAAATAAAACCACCCACAGATTTAATGACTAATGTCAGGATTATTTATTTGCCCCACAAACAGGTTTGCCGATTAATTGGATATATCACTGAAATTCCCAGTTGCTGCAGATCCCAGAAAAAACCATTATGACGTATTTCCATCATGCACCACAAAAGCAATTGTCTCTAATTAGGTGTCTAAAGTGATGTAGAATCTCGAACACAGCCAATGACCATTTTAGAGAGACTTAAATTTTAAGGCTCAGTACTTATTTGACGCTATCTTATCGTTATATTTGAATCACTTTAGATCATGTTCTTCTAAAATGGCAGGGTGCAAAATTGGAGCCAGTAATCATTGTAGTCTTGCTCAGCAATGAAGAGGAAACTTATCTGTGAATCATAATTATTTGCATCTGACGTGGTCACAATAACTGAAATTCTAACTTGAGAGTCGCATGGATGACATTTTCACAGTGCTTGTAAATATGTGTCAGGAAAACACACTTCCAGCACTGACGTCGGTATTACTTTAGAACTTATTTCGGTCAAATGTGTATAGGAAATTGCCTGAAAGGCAACTAATTTTCCTTTTCTTTCAAAGTTTGCTTGGGAAGAGAAGGGAAGAGTTAGATAAAGGAGATTTAACATCTGTATTTGTCTACATGGGATACTTTGCTAATTGTTATTGTTGAAAATATTCATGACTGAATCTTGATGAAAGCATATATTACAGTAACCCTAAAAACGATTTCATAGTAATCCATACTCATTTCTAATGTGTCTGTGTCTTCTTATGAATCTGGAACATAAATGTGATTATTTATTTTTTGTATTTTTATATTTATTGATTTGTTTATTTATAATGCATGCATGTGTTCATTCGTTTTAGGTAACTACATATTAATTCATTTCCCTCCGCAAAATTATCAAATACAAAATGACTTTCCCACTCACAGTAAAACGGCTGAGGAATTTCGTAACCATCCCTTATGAAGTCTGGACTTTGATCTGCCAGAAGCTGTATGCTGGCCTCAGATTCACTCTCTGGAGTGGAATTGGCTGTAATAGGACACATTATAATCAAAAAATCATGTAATCCTGGAGTCTGGTGGTATTATCTATCTTATAAACTATCGCGAGGTCTCTAGAATCTCTGGATTGAGAAGAGAAAGTGCACATGTTCTAATCGGTACATTTAGATCTGGATCACTTTGTCTCAGGTGGGATAATAGGTTAAAATGTGTCTTGTTAATTGCAGTTGTCAAACCAATTCTCACCCTCCCCTTTATTTCACAAATTGTTTTCAATACAGTGCAGTTTGATGAAACAATGTATTCCTCATACTAACTCAATCTTTTACATTCTGTTCATTATCTTCTATTGTGCCTCCTTGTTAAGATTATTCCAGATTGAACATAGAATAAAGTATTGAACTACATAAAAGTAGTATATCCATCTATTAGCCTATGTATTACACATTCTCATGTAAGTTAACTGAACAAGTTATCGAGAGGATATTTTTTCTGGTTCAAAGGCTTGATTATTTCTGTTATAGGAATTATTATTTAATGTGTAGGAATAGTCAACAAGGTGATGAAATATATAATCCACTCAAAGACGAGGAGGCCCATTCATCATGTATCAATTAGTGTCTTGTAGATAGTCTTATTCAGCTGATCGACCAGGATCAGTCAATATCATAGATAGACATCATCAAGCTGATGTATCCTTGTCGTGTTGTACACTCACTAAGTCGATACATTTCTCTGTGACAGGCAGACAGCTGACAAAGCTACAGACCACTCAGTGACAAAGTACTGACATACTAATAATTACCTAGAATAAATCTTACTTTAGGTTTGAAAAATGGTCAGAGAACATGAATCGTTTAATCATTGATTAAATATTTTTGAAGGCAGGATAAAGCACAAAAGGAGAGAAAAAGTAAGTGTCATACTTTCGAGAGAAATTATTTCTTTTTTAGATGAATTGCAGAGCATACCTCGAACATTTACCTGATACCAAGATGGAATACTGCATCCATTTTCCTGTGGAAATTTTGTCGAAGTGTGTGGAACTGTATATTTCACAACAAAAAAGTCCCAACGGCATAATATGATCACACGGTTCGTACAAAAGTTTAGAAACACATGATGTGTGGTTAACACTAACAAAGGCCATATTGGTCTGAGTTCATAGTGAAAACGCCGGCTCATGTGCAAGACATCACAATCAAAATGGTGGAAGCTGCGACCAGATTGCCTCTGATCAAGAGTCGATGACTTTGTTGCAAAATACAGTTCTATAGTCTTTGTCCTATGCTCCTTCCCTAAATACTCGTAATACTCCACCTTGGTATTCAGACAAAAGGTGCTGGTCTGCTTTGCAACTTACCTGAAAAAAAAAATGAAATACCGTTTCTTTTGGAAAGCATGTGTTTAATTTATTCCTCTTTTTGTATGATACTCTTCACATGACAACTTATATGTCTTACTTATATATCTACTTACTTATATCTGCCCTTCCTAAATGTATCTACCTACCTACTACCTATATAACTGATTACTACATATTACTTAGCAACCTATCAATCTACTTAATTAGGCACTGGCCCATCAAGTCATCTATCTGTTTGTCTATCTATCTATCTATCTATCTATCTATCTATCTATCTATCTATCTATCTATCTATCTATCTATCTAT
>JBCAUA010075672.1:0-10902 GCA_038406235.1 Peronia verruculata
TTGTTGTTGTTGTTGTTGTTGTTGTTGTTGTTGTTGTTGTTGTTGTTGTTGTTGTTGTTGTTGTTGTTGTTAGTGATATTGCCAGTGATAAAGATATTGATCAAGTTGGTATCTTGATTGTCACATACAATATACACAACGTGCATCCGTCCAAGAGGACACGATTTTGTCCACTCCATTACTTTGTTCATCCACCCTTTTTTTCGTTTCTCACGCTATGTGTTCCGGCCTACGAAATACTGTGAAAGTGCTAGCGATGTGGGTATTGATCTGTTTGGTGTCTCTATGCCACATATTCACTGCGTGCGTGTATCTGTGCAAAAGGGCACGACTTTTTTTTTCCACTTTATTAATCTGTTCCATCCATCTGTCTTTCGTTTCCCACGGGATGTCTTCCTGATTACGAAATATGGGGGCCCATTCTTTCTATTTTTCTTTAATCTGCTTGTCTTCTTCATGGGACTACTGTAACTCCTTCGGCTACTCACAGTTAAAGCCTCTTTTCTGTCGGCGTGAGGACTAAGCCAGCCCTACTATCTCGTTTCCTTTTACTTGACAACAGTGGCGGAGCACCAGCGAAATGTTCATGGGGGTACAACCTATAGGGTATATTGCCCTATACGAAATGGTAGAATCTTAATAAAATGATAGCTCCGTCGATATTGAAGGCAAACTTACTTTGTAGTTTGTTGTTGTTGTCCATGATGTTTGGCCCTAAGAGGAGACATACTTTTATTCTGTTTTCTCTTTCTTGTTTTTGTTTGTTTGTTTGTTTTTTACTCCATAGCTCCATCGATCCATATCAGTTTTAAAAAGAAAACTTCAACAAGGTCTGAAATTGAGAAAATATTGAGCATTCTTGGTGAAAACAACAAGAATAGAAAAAACACTGTCAGTGCCATGTAAGAGAAATTTTCCTTCCTATTCGGAGACAATCTTAAAAGCTGTAAGATGTCTGGAATATTCATTCATTGTCTGGAGCAGTCAGCCAGAACCAGGCAATGTCACTGCAATATCGATTTCTCTACAGCTCTGTACGATTAATCAAGGTCGACTTGTATTAAAAGTTTCACCAAAACAGTACGTCATTAAATTGACTGTGAGCTATGTTTTGGTCAGCAATCACGTAATGGACTTATTCTGAATCCTGCAGTGCTCAGGTAATTGTGGTAACTGCGTCATTGATGTGATTAAAATTGTAAATATCCGCGTGGTATAACATGGATCATTATTTCGCTGCTAATTATTGCAAAACACAACGGGAAGAAAGATCTAATAAATTTTACTGTTTTCTTTGAAAACACCGGTCGGGTGTCTTGCATCATTCTTAACGAGCCAATTCCAGCCACGGCGTGGCTATTCAGCATGGAGGCAGTGTGGATTTGTGTTCTTTTGGGACCCGAACCATATGAATATTGGGGAGTTCCGTCGGCAGCTCCCATCGCCAAGGTCGACCTAATATTGACGTTATGGTAAGTGAATCTTTTATCTGGATCCTAGGCCGATCATCACTGAATACAGCAAAACGAGAGGGCAAGGGGTGATGGAGTCAACAGACAGCAAATAAACTATATTCCATCCAGTTAGACTAGATCATCCATGAGACCCTGGCCCTTGGATCTTTTCAACCACAAAGATAGATCAGGTGGTCCCCAACCGGCCACGTCAGGGTCATTCTCACTTTACTCATTCATTTCGTCTTAAAAAAGAAATACTCCCACAACGTGTAGTCCACGGCTGTTTATCTGACATTGTGCACGCATACGTTTCCAGAGACGTTCGAAAAGCTCAATTCGCGAGTCACTCTGTGAAGGATCTCTGTCAGAAAGCCAGGTCACAGAATCAGCCACTATTCGAAAGTCTAAATTGTGAACATTCGATAATACGCATAACATTCTTTTAAAAAAATATATATATAATATATATATAATCTTTGATCGTCCAATTTGTACAAGTACGCCCATACTTTAATTCCCAATTCAAATAGAAAATCACGTAGCCAAGCCCCCGCTTTGCGTGGAGATTTCGTTGGAGTGAACTCCACTGGCATTGAGCCTATTCGGTCAGCCATGAAGGTGACGCCTCTGATGTCCTCGTGGTGCAGGAGCAATCCGAAAGTCCCGCTCACTTTTCATCATCCCACCAATGACAGGAAGTCTCCCTCATGGTGTGACTTCCGATCAATCAAGGCGGCTGCTCTCTGCTCGCCGCTGTGGTCAGGGAGGGAGACAATAATACCGGTACCCCCGTCTGTCCCCCCCCCCTCCTCTCCCACACACACATGATAACCTCACAGCCCGATGATCATAGGTCTGCAAGTGATGTACTCGTTTGTGTGCCTGTTCTGGGCATTTTGTTTCTTCCAATGAATTAGCCGCCCGCATTAGCACGGGGCTTGAATGGCGGTGATTGTGTAGATTGTGGATTATCGTAGCGCTTTGTTTTGCTGCAGATGATATATATATATAAAATTGTGCTAGCTCTTTGTCAATATTGCGCACGGTTTTGTGTATTTTATTTTCTTTCTCTCTGTCTGTCTTTCTTTCTTTCTTTCTTTCTGTTTGTCTGTCTTTGTTTCTTCCTATTATAATTAATATCGTTGCATTATTTCCGACCTCTCTATCTCCTTCTCCCCCTTTCTCTCTCTGCCTCCTCTCTCTCTTTTTTTTTTTTTTTAGTTTCATTTTCTTGTCTCTCTCTCTGTCAAGTTCTGCGAGTCCCAATCCTTCTAACCTTCCTTTTTTTCTTATGTGTCACTAGTTTCAGTTTTAATGAGATCATTTCTTGCCCATTTCCAGACAACAAAATAAATGAAGCAATATTATCGCGCAAGTTGAGAGTAAAAGTAACTTTAAATATGATCCATTCTCTAAATGGACGATCTGTCTCCGAAAGATAGAACTGCTGGGAAATAAAATATTTACGACATGTCCAGATGAGTCTTACTTTTAAAATATAGATAGACTTCTCATTCCTTTCTCTTAAGAAACACCGTGCGTTTGCTAAATGTTCCATATATAATTTAAATTTCTCCGTCAGATTCCTGTGAGGGGGACGCAGTGGCTCTGTGGTATGGCGTCTGCTCATGGAGAAAACAGGCCGGAATAGACTCGCGGGTCCTGCATCGGGAGATGGAAGGACACAAAGATCGAAAATCCACATTTTTTCAGTGACTCAGCGGCTCCCTGGCTTCTTGTGGGTAGGGAAACCCAACATCTAGCCTTCTCGGATAAGGGCGAACATATTTCGGAGGTCCCGTGTGTACGTTACGCACGTTAAAGAACACTTGGCAATTCAAAATCGATGGAAGAGTAGGCTGAGTGCCGCTGTCCGGGCAAAATTTCCACATTCCAAATTTCTACCCACAACATTTCTCAGCAAAAATTGACAACTTCTTAAAGAAAAAAAAAAAACGAGATAATCCTACTTTCTTAGGATTGAAAGGCTTAAGAAAAGAAAACAAACAGTTTCCTGTGATATTAAACACTAAGGAGAAAGTTACGTATATTTAGTGATTTATTATGGACGCATCCTTTACATAACAATAGAAATGGAAAAGCCAAGATTCGCCGTCCGGGAAACCATTCGGGGGACATCAGTCTGGTCGGGATAGGAGGTGGCAGTGCTCAGACATAGTGCAAGAGTGTGAGCAGAGGACAAGTAAATCAAAGCTGGACACAAATGTCCACATTTGCATTTCACTGCAGCACAACTAACTGCACTAACTGTCGTTCTTTTGTCCTTAAAAATGATCTAACTCACGCATCAGCCATCGTGGATGAAAAGAAATGAAAAGTTTGTCTACTGACATATTGAGAATCAGATGCATTTGCGCAGTTCGAAAGTTCTTTATTTCATTAGAAAATGTCATTTTTCTTTGACAGTTTCAGCTGGTGATACGAGAAACAGTGTCTGGACAAAAAATTGACATGGCCAAATATATATATATATATATATATATATATATTCTTTTTTTACACTTTGGAATAACTTCGTGAAATTATAGTGATTATAAAAGCCAGACAATCAAAGATCTTTGACAATCAGTATTATTATTCGTGTCTGTGATTGTTGCAGTGAGAAGACCTGTCCTTGCCCAGAATTAATCAGTCAAACTGTCAGGTTTGATCAGTCATGTAGTCCGTGTGTATTCCTAGATCCAGTTTTCAACCACATGTATTCTGTCCTCAGAGCAATTAGACACCTCGGCCATACTCGAGGAGTTCATCTGATAAGAGTTGCAAGTCATTGCCTTCCTGGGTTACCCTGGCTGAAAAGGTCGTTTACCTGCTACGCTGCTTAGTCTAACAGTGAGCAAATCTATCATGCTTTTACTCGTGAGCTTCCGATGAGTTTTTCACTTGCTACTCTATGCTCAGAGCTGAAACTTTTGACCGAACTCTCCCTCCCTTCCCCTTTCCCTCTCTCTCTCTCTTTCTCTCTCTCTCTCTCTCTCTCACTCATTTTCCCTCTCTCGCTCTCTCGTCTACGGTCTTTTATGTAGTTTGTTCGTTTTAGAAAGAGTTTGCAAACCGTTAAACTTCAGAAGCTATTTTCTATTGTCCGTAAGAGGACTTGTATAATTAATGACCTTTTGAAGTAGTTGAATAATATTTGCCTTCAGAAATAGTTATTTTAATTAGCGTTTAGAGCGATCTGTTTATTTTGGTCCTCACCTTGCTTAATAGTTTTGTATTTCACAGAGAAATAGGTCATAACCATCAGATTATATAAACGAACTTTATCGCCCTTGGACTTTAAACAAATCTTCGTGTTTGTTTTGTGTATGTATGTATGTGTGTGTGTTTGTTTGTTTTACGATGTTTTGCTCTGAAATGGGCGATGTTTCCTGTTGGGTTTATTGGTCATTCTGTTTTAACTGCTCTCATTCTGTCATTTTTCTGCTGTTAATAGCATAATTCTTCGAGACATTTCCCCCTATCTTTTTCTGGAAATGACGCAATGTTTACCAGGCATGTTATTACGATGAGCTTTCCTTCAAACATCTATAGCAGTAAATATTGATTAGTTTGCAGTAGGCAGGCAAGGAGTCTATTACAGTAGGGCACAAATCTCGCATGTTAAGCATCCATCAGCTGATACGGGAGTTGCATGTTGCTATTTATAAACTACCAAGAGACCTTAATGTGAGGTACACTGTTTAAGTACGGATCACATCGATTGATTCAAACTTGAACCGCCGATTAGGTCAAAGATGAATGGATCTTTCATCGAGCCCACTGAATGATATGCATTTGACTGAATCATTTCAACCCTTTTGTCGTCATTTTACAGCAGCCCCTTAACTCTATTCAGCGCTGTGGACGAGAATTCTCGCACTTATCTTTCCCCGCCATGATCTGATATGGGCCTATTTTCCTTCAACCAAAACTACCAACTGTATGTTACAGTCAAATTTTCACTAGTAATTTTTAAAAAAGAAGCAGCACACTGTGTAGTTGTGTATGATGTTTTGATCGAAAACTACCTGAAACTGTTTATATGCCCCGATACTGCACAGTATACAATAGCGTTTCCCAGTGTTGACCCAGCATTTAATGGGTCAGTCTCGACAGCTTACTGCTGTTATGGCAATGTTTCTACGGTAATCAGTATCGACCTTTAACTTAATTGATTCTTTCCAATGATCTTCTACAGCGGCTAAATACAACTTCTTCTTTATAGGTTCGCAGTCAGTCACAGCTCAGTCCAAATCCAGACGATGTAGTTTCGGCTCGTTCAAGTAGGTGTCATTAATGTTCACAAGATAGAGCTTTACAGTTGCTACAACAGTCATAGCTACTTTACTTTGAGCGATATGCCGTTCATGTTTCAGTCACATGAGAAGTGGCCAGGATGGATGTTTTAATATTCTGTTGCGAACTGAATGAATTAAGAAATGAGAGTTTGAGCTAACTAGCAATATAAGACAACTAGAAGAGAACTCACGGCTTCTGTGGGAGATTTTTTTTTTTTTTTTAAATATAGCCCTGTGACTTCAATTAAGTCTATGGCAAAGCGTGCGCACCGCAGTGTTGATATTTTGGTTGATTAAACTGAATGTTACTCAAAGAAAACGTGTTTGGAACGCATCAGTCTATCGAACGTACAATTCGGATCAAGCATGCTCGCGAGTCTATTATTCAATTATTACCGCATTTGTAGAATGACATCAAAGGTAAAAAGCTTTTTTCGGGGTTATGTACATAGAAACACAGACTCAGATTATGCAACATTGTTATGGTTTTTATAAGCTTTTCAACCTCCTGTAGTGGTGGTTATCTCAGCTGTCCACAACCGTGGTAAAAAAATAACATAACACTATTGTTAATAGTGTTATGTGATCAATGATATCTAATGCAACATTGTTAATGTGCCAAATTTTAGATGGATCCATTCAGCAGTTTTCGAGTCCATAAGCCTATTGTGGGTTTTCTTGCAATTTTACAATTATTATAGATTTGTATCTTGTCAGTATTTGACAATAGTATGAGTCGCCACACAATGAGACCAGGCGCAAGTCGATGAATGAGCAGCTTGAAATATTGGTATCACATTAAGACTTATTCAATTCATTTGTCTTCCTTGGGTGAAAACAAAACTACTTTGTTCCTAAATTGAGTAAAAACTCACATCTTGGCAATTACTGACGATGGGGGTGACCTGCTGCTGCCGCCGAATTTATTGAGAAAATGGCCGATCTATTTTCTTACTCCTTATCAATCTTCATTTAGATCATATCACTAGATCTCAGTTTTTGGACTTTTAAACTACCTCAGCAAATTTGACCGTGAAATAGATTTTTTAAAAAATATAATTATATAGATGAACAAAGGAGATTTTGTTGTTGTTATTTTCAAGCTAAAAATGCTTTAAAATGTCACTCACCCTTGAAAAATATTGTGTTGTCAAGAGTGAGTGAATTTTTAATGCATTCTCCATTTGCTTCAGATTGACAAGCGTCCAATTTCATCGTGTCGCCTCTCAGAATGTAATTGGGTTGGTCACATGATCGAGAAGATTCGCTCACACGTTAATTTGTATGCACGCTGTGCGCGTGGCATGCAACTCTTGACGAACAATGAGCATTCAGAGATTGATTCACACCAAACAGAAAAAAAAAAAAAAAACCGTGCGTGAGCTTTGTTTCTTCGGTCGTATTGTAACCGATCTCGAAACACCTCATTACAATGCGCCGGTTTTTTAAACTCGCTGACACTTCTAGGGTTAAAATTGTTAGCTATACAAACAGGTTGGACATGCATTCTGATGTTTATCTAACAGTACACGCCTGGGGTTGTTGTTGTCGTTGACGTCCTTTGTGCTGCTGTTGCCGCTGTTGTCGCTGTGAGAAGCAGGATGTGTTGTTGGGGATGAACAAAAAACACAACCTGATAAACATCGCTGGCTCATTCTAGTCACATACTCAACGAGAAATGTTGGGTGGAAAAAAACATTATAAAATAGTCTTCCATACTTCCAGTATCGCAAACAGCAGGCATATACTCCCAGACAAGGAATGACTAATGAAATCTACCGTAATATGAATCCGGTATAAACATGTCAGACGCGTTTCGTAATTTCTGATAGCTGTTTTATAACTATTGGAAATTAGTGGTCATGTCATGGATAAAATCTGGTATTTGCCAGATGGATCTGAATATGGTCAGCGTTGACCTGTATTCCGTAGATTCAACGTAGAGATATTCTTTAAGCCCGTGGGGAAAAAGTGGATTGAAATCCTGACAAGATCTCAAAATTCCAGTTAATTTCGTCGTTCTCAGTGACATGGATTGAGTGGGAACATTGTACATCAATAAAGATTTTTGTCATCATTTGATTAGTTAATGTGGTATGTGACAGAACGATAAGTGATGACCGCTATGATTTGCTCAATTTCTGACAGGTGATGAGGATTTAGAATCTAATCCTAAAGCGGTCGATATTTATCATTATGGACAAATGAAGGAAGCTCATCTTGAAAAAATACCGGGAAAAACGTTACAGAACTTTGCCAAAGAAAAGTATCGAGTTTTTGTGTATCATATTTTATACAGTGCCATCTGCAGCAACACAAACGACACAGTGAGAATGATAGAAAAGACAAAGTAGTAATTATTGCTAAACAGTTAGCAATGCCCGCAATAGTGACGACACAAAACTTTGAAAGTGGGTACTTTAGGGGGGAGGGGGGGGGGGGCTGTCGCTCTTTGCGATTTTGCCACTGACAAAAATTCATTATCGGCCTCAAAAGTTCGTGGGTGCATATCACTTGAAAAATTGTTATGTTGTAAGAAATGTAAACATTGGACTATGATATTCATTAGCCTATAGTAGCGAGATCGTCAAAATGTGTCAGTCCCGTAATAGGGTAGTTTCACAGAGTTGAAATAAGTTCGTTTGTGATATATCAAACTTAATAGATTCGTAAGCACCACATCTTTTGATGGATGGCTACATAAAGCAGACCAAGGGGTATAATAGACGTCTACTGGTGATCAATATTCAGGCAAATGAACAGTCTTATTCTGGGGGCGCTGTAGTGGGACTAGGTTTTAAAGTAATACCATCATACTGATTTCAGGGCTGGTAAGGGCCCTGGAGAGTTAATATTTGTTATGGAAGCCATATTCTACAGACTTTGATTTATTGTGTATATTTTGTTGCTGTTGTTTGCTAGGGCGCATATAATATAGGTGAGAACTGAAAGAGAGAGAGAGAGAGAGAGACGAATGAAAGCGCGCACGGTTCAGTGTCCATTGTGGTGTCTAGAGCTTTTGACATTTAAAAGAAAAAGCGGACGCGCCCGCACACAAACACACACACGCATACAAACAAACACACACACACAAGAAAGAGAGGGGGGGGGGTAAAGTGGTAAAGAAAATTTAAATTGAAATGACTTTTTTTTTTGTTTTGTGTTTGGTTTTCGCCGGATGGTCTTGGTTAATTGATCATAAAGCACTTTGTAAGGATTAGAAAAATGTAAAAACAATCCGGAAAGTAACCAGATCCGTCTCTCAGTACAGTTGTTGACATTCTGTTTCATGCTGTCCATTTTGCTATTGTTTGCCGAGGCAGAACAGAGAACTAATAAATTAATAATTAAAAGTCCGTTTTCTGATAAACTGCCGTCTTTTGCCGTTCAGACTGCAGTCCAGCATGAAGCATGCGACGTTTGTACTGTTTGTGTGCTTATTCCCTTAGAGACCAGAAGAACTGGTATGGCCATTGTGATAAAAAGTCTAGGCTTATGCCTAGCTATCCGTCTCGCACACTGGCTGTTTCTGCGTTTGAGAGGACGCTAGTCCACGCCAGGAGAGTTTGGATGTGAACCTTAGCTTTGTGGCGCTCTGTCGCCGGCGACAGGTTCAATTATGACTCCCGGAGCACCTGCTGTGTGTGATGAAGTTAATATTCTTTGGACATGTTCGAATATCAATGGAGAGATAGCTGTTTGTTTGTTTCCCAGTTTCGATATTCGATTTTTATTATGACCTTTCTTTGCAGTGTTATTATTATTTTCGTGTCAAATGTGTTTGCAGAGAATTTCGGATATAAGAAGGATTTTTCATGCCACTCTGGTAGCGTATAATCTGAATGTGTTTACTTTCCCAGTTTTTTTGTATCCATGGCAGCGTTAAAGTTCAGTCATGTAGAGAAGGCAACAGTATGAATAACAGTATGCTCAGTGCCGATTATTTTAACGATGGTTCCAGTGAAAAGTGAGCCAAGTTAACACAAATAGATAAACATCCTGAGCCAGTGTGTGTTTTGCTTTATTGTCTTTGTTAGTTGGAGTTAAAGTCAAGTTTTTACTTCTGTTTTTGTCTGAGAGAAGTCCTGTACTGACACGACCCAGGGTAGGAGACGTGGGAGGGGGTTGGGGGGGGGAGAGAAGGGAGAGGCGGGAAGAGTCTCTTTGTAATAGCAGTGAAAATGGCAATATTTGCCAGCAAGAAATGTCTAATATTATCCTCCTCAATACACTTCTCTGCGGGGGGCTGGGGTATATAGGTAGGCTCTTTGCTACCACCTGCAGGCGATGAGATCTCCCATGGCATGCCATTCTCGACGTTCCAGGGGTGACATCCCTTCTCTCTTTCTTTGCTGTTGTCCTCTGTCCCACTTTCTGTCCTCTCCCCTTGACGTGTAAATATCCTTTACCGTGTCTGGCACAATATAGCCGTGATCGTGCTGATTTGTCGTTAAACTCCAACACAAACAAACAAACAAACAAACAAACCGACACTTTGTCCATGCTAGCGGGAGGGATGAAGGGGAGGGGTCAGAGGTGAAGGATGCCGGCACCGTGCCCAGCTATTTTTATGACCTGTTGATTATGTTTATTGTAGTGCTGGCATCCGGCATGTCCCGCCTCCTCTGATGAATTACGCCCGATGGCATTTTGTCATGACACGCCACTTTGCGGGCTTTTCGTAGACTCTGCTATGTGGGGTAATGTCGAAATGCCACTGTGCTAGTGCCAAAGAAGTGTTATACTCATACTATTACGTGTGGACGTGAGCTCCCCTCTGTTCATGTGACTGAAACAATGGGCTGTTTGTCACATTTTCACTGCAGTGACAGGCCGGCAGTTTGCACTTGGTGACCGAATGAAAGAGGCCGCGAACTTGAAATGAGGGCCTTTCACACACTGCTGAAAATTTGAATGCCAGAAGGTCTGAAGGGTTAGCGTGTGGAATTTTCCAGATGACCGCGCAATCTTCGTAACCATAACAGCCACACAGGCTGACATTTTCCTCTTCGTGAAAACATAATTCCTAAATGTACACACTCGCATAGATGAATGAAAATTGGATGGTTGAAGATAGATAGATAGATAGATAGATAGATAGATAGATAGATAGATAGATAGATAGATAGATAGATAGATAGATA
>JBCAUA010075683.1:0-10902 GCA_038406235.1 Peronia verruculata
ATCTATAATTAGCTCGTCGGACCTACATGTTAGCGTTAGGGTGGACCGTCACCCCGCTCGTCGGACCTACATGTTAGGGTTAGGGTGGACTTGCGCTGGTGGAGGGTCCCAGCAGGTTGAGCTAGAGGGGTTGGTTCTAGGTCTCTACGACAACCGAGAAGGTAAAGAAAAATGAACAGTGCGTCGCCCGGGGTCCACTTGCTGTAAGAATTTCGCTTGGAAAAATACATTTTGAAAGATTTTCTACTTTTCTATGAAAACAGATTAACATCCCTGTTGAAGACCTCAGACTTCATACTGCCAAAAAAAAAAAAAATAAAGAAAAGCAGCCTCTTGGAAAGTTAACACATGTAATAGTGTACATGTAATAGTATGTCTGATAACTTACGGTGCTGATATGATAATGGTTTTTGGACAAATAGCAATGAATAAGTGCTTTAGTTTCTGTTGGTTACACACGGATCACAGTCGAAGATAGGGAAACTAAAACATGTAAAGTAGTATGGCATATATTATAATATATATATATATATATCTTAATAACACTGAATGTTTATTCCAACACTGACTCAGCATGTCGTTTCTGATGTTGACCTGACATATGGACCAGGAGAGCAGGAGAACTTCAATTTGAAGTCCACATTTAAGTCTGAAATCAATATTTGCATTAAGTAGTGTATTGCAAAGGGAGTTCATGAATATAAATGTCAAATGTGATTGCTTTTGTTAATGCTACAGCAATGGAAGTGTGAATATTATTATCATTTGTCTTTATATTGATTAAATTTTATATTGTTATAAGACATCTTTATATTATTATAAGACATCTTCATCAAACTTAAATCTTGTTTCTATTAGAAACTAGTATTCATACACCATGTAAATATGAATACATCAAATATATCATGTAAGCAATTGTCATGAGCTATTACAGCTTGTAAGGAAATGTGTCAAATAATAAGCAAAGGAAAACTTACAGTGAGTCTTTTCTTTGTCTCACTTTACAATTTCTTGGCCAATTATTTAGGTATGGATATTGTTTTAAAAAATTCATTCAGAACACTTGCAATTCATCAGACTCACATAAGATGGTGTTTAGGGTATGCTAGGACACTACTACTTCTTTTTTTTCCTACTTTGTATTGTGTAGAATGTTGTATTAATTCATTTAACATGAAAGTTGTAAGGGGTAGTTACGATCTCATCGCATCTTTGATGATTTGTGACTGGGATTAATAAAACTAGGTACATGTATTCAGTTTTCTGTGAACTTGGCAATGGCCTTTCTGCTGTGGTTTCTACATTCAATTTTATATACATGTATATGTAAATGTTTTTCTCCATTTCACTTTCTCTGTATGCAGGATACTACAGTTTTTCAATTGGATGACCTTTGTTTAACTGCTTCTGTCTGTAATTAAGTTTCTGGTCTTGCCGATATTAATTCCCTTCATGAATTTGTTAACTTGGGATATGTATCAATATACATGTAGCTTGTTAAAAAAAAAAAAAACACATCGACAACTTTTTCAAACAACTCCCACTAGTTTCGTATATTTTTCTATCCTAGAGCTTTTTATTTTGGAATTGGTTTTATTTATGGCCATGTAGCATGGAGTTCTTGATGCTAACCACACACCAACTCGGTGATGACTGAGTCGTCACCTCGGCTACCATGCCCTGATCTAATGACAACTGAGTCCTCACTTTGGGTAATAAATAAAAGTTAATCCTCTTCTATCTTATATGGGCAATGTGTGAAGGCCCATAACATAAGGTTTTCTTTCTTGGAAATTTCTGAATGCTCTCAGGTATGATTGTATTTGTTCAAAGATGGGTCATATATTGATTTTGCTTAAATTGGGAATTAACCATGTCACCGTCAGCATCACGGTCATCAGAATTTGACGACCATTTCAAACTTTTAGCTGGTGTTGGAAAAAAAAATAGACTGCAACATGACTAGATTTCTGAATCTACCTAGAGTTCTCTCATTTAACTACCGACAGTGGTCGTAGATTTAATTCAGAAGAGACAATCGGTGGAAACATAATGTAGGAGTAGTGAAAGGGGTAGAAACTTTCTTTTGTACTTTTGTATTTGCAATTTCTGATTGGATTTGTCCTGTGTTACAGTTAGTTGCTTATGTTAATTTACTCTTATCCTCACCTGAGACATTGTTAAACTCGGGCATTGCAGTCTTTCATTTTTATTTACAAGTGATACACATAATTATCTCATTATAAAATTCCTTGCTTGTTTTATCTTGTTCTGTGTGAAGCAAGAAAATTTGAATTTGTTTTTTGTTTTATGTTTTTTTTATTTTTCGCCTTTGAAAAGGGTGTAAATTTAAGTACATGTCTGGTGGATATGAGCATTTTTTGACCTTATTAGAAAGGAAAATTTGTTAATGTTGGACATTTTGTGTGGTGCATCTACGCAGATGTGGTGTGCACAAATCAACATATAATCTCATACATGTCAGTCTGTGCAGCAGTTAGCAGTCTAAAGCAAAAATGTCATATCTGCAGAAATTCAGCGTTCGAGTCATGAGGGCTAGTGCCTTTATTGGCATCTTTTCCTCCATCTAGATTTGTCAAGCAAGTTATCAAAATATCTTAATATCATTTTCTGCATCATGATGTCCCTGATTTCAAAACTTTCACCAAAATTTAGAAAACGTTTGTTCCCAGAATAGCTTTGTTTAGACATGACAGTCTTGCTTTATACCCTCTGCTAACTTTACTCTTGTGTTAGTCCCATTGAAATAGTCTCACACTGTTGAAGTTGTACATGTACCTATAAGGCTGAAGGACTCTTGTCTCAGTGCCATGTAATTCTAAGCTCAGCATACTTGCTGCCGTAACTTAATTCATGTGTGTAATATATAAATGCCTGGCCAAATTCTGTGTGTTGATGACATGATGGTCGAGTTGTGACCGTGGACCTTTGGAGGAAAATATTATACGTACATACCAAAGTAATTGTGGGTAATATGGGCATGAAATGTGCTTTTAACAATAGTGGAATTAATAAACTGGACTATGATAAAGGGCTGAACAAAATACAGGTACTTTTATTATTTTTAAATCTACCCACATGTATTGTGTTTCGGGGAGAAAATTGTTGTACCAATTTTTGTTTGAAATTTGTAATTTGGTGTTATTCTTTTTCACATTTTCATTCAGTTTTTACTGTATGTTTCCTCCAAAAGAGTTTGGTCTGTGGGAGAGCTAATACATGTCCATGCATTCATATTGAAGTTTAGTTTTACAGTTGGTATTTTTCATCGGCATTTGTTACTTCTCACGCATGATAGTGAGAATGCCAACTATTGGAATACTTGGAACAGAAGAGTGACTATATTTCATTTCCACAAGAAACCTATTGTTTGAGAATTGTGAGTATGATGAGCATCTATGCATGACTGTGTGGGATGATATAGAAAAGGAACATAATATGATATATCTGAGAGAAGACCTCTCAGATTGCAGTTCTTGTGCATATGTAAATATGTATGTCTCGCAGTCAGTCAAAATGAGACGTATGTCGATTCTTCACCATACGGGGTTTTTGGTATCATGTGAAAGCTTTTTCCATACCCTTTCAGGTAGTGAAAGAAGTTCTGAGCTTGCTTTATTCTAGCATGGGGTATTGCAGTTATAGAGACATGGTGGGACAACCCCCCCTCGGGCAATGACCGGAATTCCAAGATAGTCGAGTTTAAATCAACGGTCAAATGCCTAAATCTGCATGTATACCTCACAAAACTTCTAATGAAGAAATGTTTTTGAATTGAGGGAAAGACTGATATAGTCTTGTTCAGAAATGAATGCACTTTCGGTTTCTGCAATTAAAAGAAAAAATATTTAAAAAATCGATGTCTTCACATTCAAAGCCTGATTTCTTGGTACTAGCCCAGGGACTTGCATCTCATTTCAACTGGCCGTGGGATATACGTGAACATGTAATTGTATGTAGCATTGTTTTCTGAATACATTGGGAAGTTTTGTCAGTAATGATGTGATATGCAGTGGCTTTAACTCTTTTGTGACCACAAAGTCATTTTTTTTTTTTTTTTTTGTCACAAATTATTACCTGAATAGTCAGTCTCATATACTTGGTGTTCCAAAGAGAATATAGTGCAGTTCACTTGAAATCAACTCACTTAAATTACATTCTTGTCTAAATTCATCCTCTCTTGGCAGTGCTTTTATTATTTTTTCTGTACATCTTTGTACTTGTATTAGTTAATGTCAACCTGGTTTTGAAGTCAGTTTTTTTCTGAGGTTAGCGCTAATCACTTTTGTGCATGACAAGCATAGTAGTAGTCCTCTCGGTTGCATGAGGCATAACTTAACGCTGTTCTTCACATTCAATGCAACATCGTGACAGTTGCACTGTTCAGAAGGATAAACCCAAAATGATGTTCATCATTCAACATGTGTGATCATAGTGATCATAAAAGGGTTAATTTGACTCTGAGGGTTTTTTCTTCTTATCAGTTTGCATAGTATGTGCTGGTGTATTGATGACAATTCATGTATGAGGAGTAAAAAAATGTGAAAATAAAAACAAACAAAACAAAAAAATATATTCTGCAATAAATTTGATCTTCCTGTTGGTAAATGAAAATGTGTTGAGTTTTGTGTGTTTATACTGTAGGATTCAATAGCCTGTGTGTTTACAGTGTACTTATCTTAATAGATTTTATAGCAGAAACAATTCCTATTCTCAAAGCATTTGTATTGCCTGAACTCTTTGCCTTGACTTTAACCTCTGGAGAAGTCCTTTAGCTGTACAGCAGTGCATTTGTACTGTCTGTCAATATTAAGAGTGAAATTATCTTGGCTTTAAAGCTTTCATGCTGCCCAGTTTGGTTAGAGCAAATTTCTGAGGAAGAAATTTTGCCCAGACAGAAGTATCTGCGCATCCACTTTATCTAGTCTTTAACTAGTAACAGACACAAAGCTTTTCCAGGATTTGCTATTATCCAAGAAGGCTAGACATCAGGTTTATTTCCTCAAGAAGTCGGGAGACCGCGAATCACTGAAAGTAATTGGCAGCACATGTTTCAAAGGAATTTAAAGATTCAATACATGTATATATAAACTATGTACAGCAAGTAATTGAAAAAGACGATATACTAAAACTGATAATTTTTACGTAAACAGTGAAAGAATGAGCAGCTCAGTACAGTGAAAGAATTAGCAGCTCAGTTCCAGGAAAATCATCATCACAACTACGGCTGTATTGTGTCAAACATGGTAAGGTAGGTTTACACGTCAAGAAGAAGCGAGGAAAGAAAGCAGGACAGTTGACTGTACATACAACTGAAGGAATGAGCCTTTTTTTCAGCCAGCTAGGTTACTTCCCTTTGCCAAGTACAAGAGGTGTAGGACAAGCATTGCAACGAAGGAAAAAATCACTTTTTCTCTTGTTACTTGAAAAATCTGGTGCAAAAGAAATTATGAAAAAATTATCACAATAGGAACAAAATATATTCACCATATGGTGATTTTTTTCTGAATTTTCTGTTAATTATATTTCACAAGCAAAATATTGATATTTTTCTTCTTTACAATGTTTGAGTTTTACCTCTTGTACTGGGCAAAGGGAAGTAATTTGGCTGATGGTCAAAATGCCTCATTAGCCGTGTAAGTTCAAAGGAATTTTCAGATGCCTGTTATTGAAACGATAGATTAGCAGTATTCAAAACCAAAAAAAAAAAAAAAATAGCATCAGACATTTGTACTTCAAAGAAGTTAAGAAATATAAAACTGAGAAGAGAAATCAGAGCACGTGTCCTCGCATTCCAGTCCACATGACACAGACAATGAAAAAAAGAAAAAAGTACCATCCCTTGACCCCCCCAAGAGGGGAAATTGTCTTGACCATTTCCGACCACGTCGCCGCAGTGCAGCGCCACTGTACTTCCCCCGATATACATCAGGTACCCGTTTTACAGATGGGTGGGCTGAGGAAAATTGTGTGTAAAGTATCTTTCCCAAGGATACAACATGCTACCGTTGCGATTCGAACCACAGACCTCTGCTTCCAAAGGCCGCAGCACAAACCACTGAGCTAACATGCCACACGTGTTAACTGTATAAACAGAAAAAAAGAAAGGCCGAATGAAATCAAATCAAATATCTCAACAAAGATAAAGAAGAGAACAGGGCAATGACGTTTCCTTTGGGTAAAGATAAGTTTATTATTCAAAATACTAACGGTAAAGTGCATTTGCTTGCAATATACTTGCAGGACAGTGTCGGGTTGTTGCAACCATATAGACGTGTACACACGCTTTTAATGATCCTCCACGGAGATAATAGTTTCTTAGTGTTTAAAAAAACAGCAAGTCTTAACCTAGTGTCATTTTCAGGTATGTTCACGATATTTCATTCAGCTAAACCAATCAATTGCAGCAATATAATTTTCTAATTAAATATAAATGGACAGTTTAGTTATCATCTTCGAGCATAACAAATTAACGTAAGTATCGGAATTGACTTCCGGTAGTTTGGCGGGTACAGTACCCAGCAGTGGCGTACAGCCCGAAGATTTGACAGTGGTGTGAACAGTCGCTCGTTAAGCAACGATCTCCACAGGGAAGGTGAAAAAATCACATCACCGTATTACATGTCAATTTCTCACACATAACTGAATGAGTCATCTTGGACAATTTTGACACCTTGACTGGATTTACTGCCTTACCTTATATCCAGACAACTTTGACACTCTGGTTGGTTTTACTGCCTTACTTTATATCCAGATAACCTTGACACCCTGACTGGTTTTACTGCCTTACCTTATATCCGGACAACCTTGACACCCTGACTGGTTTTACTGCCTTTCCTTATATCCGGACAACCACTATAATATTGTGATAGCACGATTTTATTTCGTTTCCTTTTTTCCTCCTCTACAAAGCTTCTACTTCTCATCAAAGCCGTGAACGAAAACATGAGGATTCTACCTGTTCTCCTTCTTGTCTTACCCCCGTAGATCTGCTCCGATTCTATTTATTTATTTATTATTTATTTATTTATTTAATATTTATTTATTTATTTATTTATTATTTATTCATTATGAAAATTTAGAGACATTGCGGGAGCTCAGTTCTTTGTTGTCCCATCTCAATTATGGGCGATTTGGAGAGATGCTCTGTCATGTGAAAAACGGATAGTAAATCTTCCATATACTATAGTCATTTCACCGGTCCCATGCCCAAACAGGTATCTTTTAAAAATCATTTTGTCCTATCTCCTATGTACAAAAACAGTTATTGAACAAAACTCTCCAATTTTCTCAAAATGTAAAAAACGGAGATAGGGAAACAAAGAACTGAGTTCACGATTATATTAATGTTATGCTGTAATGTCATTCCATTTCCTCGTTCTATTCGGCAGAAGTTCTACGTCCCGTCAAGGCTGCTGACAGAAACATGGCGATTCTACCTGTTCTCGTTTCCTGTTTGACTCTGTTGGCTCTGACTCCGAGCTGTGAGTCTCGGGCTCTGAAAAGCCAGTCCAGCGATGTTCTCGGAGATCTGAACGTCGAAAGCCCTTTTGGCGTTGCAGTAGAAAGACAGAGACGTCATGCTCTCTCTGCTGATAGCAGTTTTACACACTCAAACTTGGTAGATAGAAAGAGGAGATCTTTCTTTGACGATAGTTTCGATGATGACGACTCTGATAACTCTGATGATGGAAGGAGGAGATTCTTCTTTGACTCCAGCGACAGTTTTGATGATGACTCCGATGACTCTGATGATAGAAAGAAAAGATCTCTCTTTGATTCCAGCGACAGTTCCGATGATGACTCAGACGACGATGATAAGAGGAGGAAAAAGAGATCTTTCTTTGACTCCAGCGATGATTCTGACGATTTTGACAGAAGAAGAAGTTTGAGATATGACTCCAGCGATGATTCCGATGACGGTGACGATGATAGGAACAAGATATCTCTCTTTGGTGACGACGATGATGACTCGGATGATGATGATAATAGAAGAAAGTTATTTCTCTTTGATTTCAGCGATAGTCTCGATGACGACTCAGACGATGATGATAAGAGAAGGTTAAGGAGATCTTTCTTTGGTTTAAGCCATGACTCCGATGATTACGACAGAAGAAGGAGAAGATCCAGTTCTGATTCCAGCGATGATTCTGACGAATACAACAGAAGAAGGAGAAGATCCAGTTCTGATTCCAGCGATGATTCTGACGATTACGACAGAAGAAGGAGACGTTCTAGATACGACTCCAGCGATGACTCCGACGACGATGACAGGAAAAAAAGATCCGTTTTGGGAGTCGATGAAGACGAAGACGATTACAAGAGAAAGAAGAGATCTCTCTTTGATGACGACGATGATGATGACGATGGTAAGAGAAAGAAGAGATCTCCCTCTGATGACGACGATGACGACGACGATGATGATGATAATGATGACGACGATGATGATGATGACAATGACGATAGCGACGATGATGATGATGATGACGACAAAAGAAAGAAGAGATCTTTCTTTAACGATGATGATGAGAATGATGATGGTGATGACAAAAAGTAGAGATCTTCTTTTAACGCAAACACACGTTAGAATTTCCCGGTCGAAGATGATGACGCTGGTCGTACAGATAAGGATAAGAAATTCATGAACTCAGCAACTATTGTCTATTTTGATGACGATGAAGTGTGAAAAATCTCACTGTCTGTTTTGCCTTGTCGTAGGCGAACTACAAACAATGAAAAACATCCGTATCTTTCTTCCTATGTTTCTCTCTACAGCAATCCTTGATTGGCAAGTAAATACTTCATCTTTTAAATTTTTATTAATTTTTATTTTTAGTTTTAAGGAGAACTACAGAGCATTAAGAAAAGCAGTTTCTTTTTGTCTTTGTTTATGTTCAAAGCAACTTTGAGTAGACGACCATTATATATTTTGAATGTACAATGAGAATATTTGCACACGATTTCTAACCAACCGATTACTATCAGTTAGCTCTCTCATGTTACACGAGCTTTAATGTTATTTCTCCAAACTGTATGTCCTGGTTTTCAAAATGGCTGAACGGATCTTTTATTAAGTCTCAACTTCACCAGCCATTGTTTCTTGACCTAAATACTGAGGGAACAAAAATGTTAGGACAACCCTCGTCATTTTCCCACATCGATGAACCACAACGTGACACTGCTGTTTACTCTATGTTCCCGAGCCGGAAGTATATCATAGAAACATATACAAATCTGGGACGATAGGTCATTTGCATGATTAACATCTATGAGTTGTTAATGCTCCTAATTTGAACGTCTTTTAAATGGCAATTTTTTCTTATTTACAATTACATTTTTAATGCTTCATTTATTTGACTTCCGTCTTTGTCTTCATGAAAACGAGAAAGACAAGGCAAATATTGTGTGTTTGGGTCTGCGTTTATGTGTGTATGAATGTGTATCTTTGTCATGCAATCAATAGCCTGTCCTGTTTTCAACCTTAATTTTCAATGTTTCTCCATTCATTTCAGTCGGGCATTGTTGCATGTGGTAACATTTTTTTTTCGAACTTTGAAAACCCAGGAGTGGTATGGTTTCTGTTCTGATATGTATGCAAATTCATGAAATGACTATTTAGGCCTAGATAACAATACAAATGGGCATTGTTTTAGACCAGCCTTGGTACATGTATTTACACTTTGCCAGGCATAAGGGTGTTGAGCAAGCAGCATAGAGAGGGAATAAATTATTTTTACACTGTTTGAAATGTAAATTTGAAAACAAAACTCATTGTCTAACGAAAGTATTTTCTTCATATCGTAATAATCTGTGATTACTTTTTCAAAAGACAAGATGTAAAATGAGTTTTCCTTCTCTACATTGTTTCTTCAACAACTTTTGTGCTTATTAAAGGGAAATAAAAACGCTAGTCAAAACAGTCCCCATTGTGTCCCTTTGCTACCAATTGCTCTGTTCTGTGTTCGTTTTGAAAAGTCATACAAGACCAAGGGGAAAGAACTGCACAAATTAGTCATGTCCCCTTCTATACACTTGAGAGTAAACTGAATTTTCGTTTTCGAAAACTCCTTGTGCCTTTTGTATGTTAAAGTTATTGATTCAGAACAGTTTGTTTTTGTTTTTTTTAAGACAACAATGATTGTTTCTTCTAACCCTCTAAGATGAGCCAACTAGGTCTTAGGACTAGATCCATAACCCATAGCCTTGAAAATTAACTGTTGTTTTTCCCTCTGTCTTCAAATGCTAAATTTGAGGATTAATGCTTTAACATTCCTAGGGTTACATAAGTT
Organism: Peronia verruculata; assembly: GCA_038406235.1. NCBI lineage: Eukaryota > Metazoa > Mollusca > Gastropoda > Systellommatophora > Onchidiidae > Peronia > Peronia verruculata. The sequence continues at coordinate 10,311 of JBCAUA010075683.1, forward strand.
TAAGAGCTTTAAATTTTACGACAGCAGAGTAATAATTTTTATTTCTTCATATTGTTCAAAGCATAATACCTATGTTTATCATAAAGTTTTTGTTGCTTGTACATTTGCTGTATGAATTAAGATGACAATGTGATGGTGGTGGAATGCTTGTTGCATAACTTCATTAGGCAATGAAGTTAATTACAGTGCAAACAACAAGGGAGACACAAACGTTTGAAAGCTTTAATTTACATGGATCAATTGGTGAAACTTCCAGAAACACCACAGCATTTTATTTCCTCTCCACGTTAATGGGAGATCGTTTAACAGATTATCAGCCCTTTCCAAAAGAGGGATTTGTGTAAGGGGAGATCATTTTGACCAGACGTTCACTTCCCTTTGCCAGACAAAAGCGGTGTTGAACAAGCAGTGTAAGGAGAAAAAAATCCTTTTACTGCTTGCCATTCGAAAGACTGATCGCTAAAACTTCTGATACAATTATAACAATATGAAGAAAACATTCTCTTTATATCATTTTTGGGGGGGGGGGGGGTGGGGAATTTCATGGTGTATCTCTCGAGCAAAGGGTGCAAAATTAACTGTTTTTCTCTTT